>NJDD01002905.1:15920-30679 GCA_002245505.1 Calephelis nemesis
ACCTCCAAAGGGACCTAAAATATGACTTCTGCGCAGTGGTCAACTCTCGTGAATCGTACTGTAATTAACTAACAACGCGCCGCGCCGTCCCGCAGCATTCGGTTGCATTGTGCACTCGCATTCCAAAACCAGTCAGACAGTTTGGCGCAACTTTCATATAAAAAAATAAGAAAAATAAGTTTGCTATGATTTTTATTCGCCCAAATCATATGGCACTAGTTGCCATAGAATCTGAATGCCTTTAGACTTACTTTCAAATTGTACGGGTTATAATTTTTCAAGTAAACTTTATACAAATTTGGGTTTGCTATGTATCTATGGAAGTCCTGCCTCTTATTACGTAGTATTTATATACTCTTTGCAGTCAGAATTCATTCTCGACGCCGGGCGCACGCTGCCGCTAATTGTCGTATGACCGGAGCTAACGTTGTATGTTTACGCGTAGGAAGTTATTGCAATATATATTATTATTCATTTAACACGCGCGTATTATTATTAATAACCTAAACTGGTGACCGCGACTATGAGCAAATCAGACGCAGATAAATTCGAGGATGCCAGCTTCGAAAGCGACGGTGAGCGGCGATTTAAAAATGGTGCCGACACAGGAAGCAGTGAAGTGTTTAAAGTCGGAATCAGCATTCCACCCTTCTGGCCCGAGGAGCCAGAAATTTGGTTCGCCCAGGTTGAAGGGCAATTCGCTATTTCCGGAATAACATCGGACTCAACGAAATTCAATTTCGTCATTGGACAGTTGGAAAATAAGTACAGTCGAGAGGTGAAAGACATAATTATTAACCCTCCTTCAAAAAAAAACCGATAAATTAAAGACTGAGCTTATTTAAGCGCCTAACAACTACCAATCAAAATAAACTTAAACAGCTGTTGATGCATGAGGAACTAGGAGATAGAAAACCCTCACAATTCCTGAGACACCTAATGGGATTAGCAGGAACCGGCGTACCAACTGATTTTTTGAAGACGATCTGGGTTAACCGCCTACCACACCATATTCAAACTGTCTTGGCAGGACAACCATCTACTGCAGCATTGGACATCCTGGCTGACCTGGCCAATAGAGTGAACGACATCACTTCTTCGACTCCAAGCGTTACTGCTACGACAAGTCAATTTGTTCCCGTATCAATCGTCAGCGAACTCACACAAGAGATTGCCGAGCTTCGAATACAAGTGCGGAATTTAACCGTCAAGGCGAATTCCAAATCAAACCGAAGACCATCTTCTCGTGACAAGCGGCCAGCAGGAAATCGCTCCTGAAGCAGGTCACAACCCAGCCATCGTAAGTTCCCCGTGTGCTGGTACCACTTCAAGTATGGTGAGAAAGCCCGAACTTGTTTACACCCTTGCGACTACAAGCCGGAAAATGCAAAAGGCAGTCGTTAATGGCGACTGATGACTGCCCCACAAGCACAACTGGTCGCCTGTTTGTAACAGACCGTTCCACGAAAACGCAGTTTTTGATTGATGCTGGCAGTGATCTCTGCGTGTATCCTCGGTCTTTAGTTCGTGATCGTCATGCAAAAACAAACTACGAACTGAGCGCTGCAAATGGTTCTACGATTTGTACTTACGGCTATGTACATTTAAATTTGGATTTTAATTTACGTAGAATCTTCCATTGGCGCTTCGTTGTTGCCGATGTTACAAAGCCAATCATATTTCCTTAATTTTTATAATTTAATTGTAGATTGCCGTAATAAGAAACTTATTGATAATACTAAATCTATGTTTTTTATAGCTTCAGTAGTCAATTGTGATAAAATTTGGTCGATTAAGGTTCTGACTGGCGAGACGCGTTATCACAAAATTTTAACCTTGATTTAAATAATACAGTCGTAAGCCTATAAAAGTGTGAACGTTGTTTTAAATTAACGCAGTGTTCTTGTATAATTGGAAAATACATATAATAAAAAGAATAAGTCGAATTGAGAAAATGAAAATATCCTTATTTTTAAAAGTCGATTAAAAATTCGGCTACATGGGATTGCGTTACTTGGACGACGAATATGACCCCTGAATCGTTTGCCTAATTATATTCGAAGCGATGACTACCTAAATTAAAGGAATTTATAACCTAGGTAACATGTATAGTGATGAGAGTGACCGACGTGACAAAGTCACGATTATTTTTGAACGTTACTTTCTTGTCACTGGAACGACAGTCACGACGATTGAAAAGTAACGACTTATCACATGTCTAGTCTATGATATTTAGTGGCAAAACAGACGATGGGTCCCGCATAAAATTGATGACAAAATTATGTTGTAATGATCACTTATGTCTGATTTATTAAAAGAAAAAATATAAATTATTCACCACAATTTGTAGAGTTCTTCCAAAACAGGTGTTCAAATTTTTAGACATTGTTCAATTTATTGATAAAAGATAAACTATCACCAATAAAGATATCAATAAAAGATAAACTTAATAAATAAATACTTAACAGCTTAACAGATAAACAACTTAACAGATAAAGATCAACAAACCTTGGTTCAAATTATTTATAGTTTTATATAGGTATTATTGGTGCGTTTTCTTATTTTGTAAAATTTTTCCTTTTTGATATGGTAAAAGCCTACCTAAGATAAAAGATAAGGCTTGTTGCCAGAAAACACGGTTATTTTTTAATAATTAACAAAAATATCTCAGCACCAATTAGTAGGCCTATCTCTTAGTATAGATAGGATATTGAAATTGGACGTAACCAGATAGGTGCATCATTTACGAATAGGTTGTTTTTTTTTTAATAAAAGACTATTCGATATGGAGATTTGTTTTACTCGTAAAACGTACCATAAATTAAAGAACCAAAAGTTATTCATTGAGTCACTATTTGTTGTATGGATATTTCTTAATAGACACGTATACGGAACACCTTTAGCTCCAACACCTGATATGTTCACATGGGATAAAATTTGAATATTTTAAGGAAAGAAGTGCTAGTGAGGATGCCGATCGGTAAATTAGAACCTTATAATGTGAATTCCAAACAGTGGCCAGAGTATACACGCCGAGTCGAACAATTTATTTTGTTAAAGGAAATAAAGGACGACTTACGTGTGCCGTTGTTAATTACGGTAGTGGGTGAGGCTACGTACTCATTAATGTGCGATCTTTGTTCTCCTGTTCACCCGTAAAAAAAACTTTGAGGAGTTAGTGCAGTTAGTGACTTCTCATGTCGAACCTCAGCGATCAGAGATCGCCGAACGCCACCTATTTCGATTACGTAGACAGCGTGATGGTGAATCGCTATTGGAGTATTTGCATAATTTGAAACACCTGGCGACTACTTGCAATTTTAAAGGAACACTGGAGGAAAATCTACGGGATCAATTCGTGTCGGGCAATGCGATTCCGTATTTTTGCGGAAAAGGACATCAAATATAAAGAAGCGTTAGAGTTGGCATTGGCTCTCGAAGCCGCAGAAAAACACGCCGAAGAGGGCGGCGCAACGGTGGATGACCCAGCCCAGGGCCCCCAGGTCGCAGCGAAGGACTCGATGATCATTTTTAAAAACTTAAAGTCGGTTATTGAACGATTACGTAATACAGGGCTCACTGTAAAATTAAGTTTTTTTTGTCTATTCCCGTTGTCCCCGCTGGCTGTGTCCCCGTTACCGGGCAACGGGACGTGATTACATTTCTTTCCTGTTGTCCCTATTACATAGATTCAGCTAACCGGGGTAACGGGAAGTAAAAATTTCACGTGTCGTTTTCCCCTTAAGTAAGTAAATATGTCTACTAACTACTTAGGTAAGTAAAACTAGTCCTAAAATACGAAAAAAAGTAAAGGTAATTAAAACAAAATTTATTTCTATTATTAAAATTTTATTTCAAGCAAAAAAATGTTATAATTAAAACACACACAAATACATAACTTGAAGATCATAGACAAACTTAGTAGGAATCAACAAAAAAGTGCAATGATGACCTATAAGTTATCAAATTACAAAAAATAAGGTACCTCACCTTGATATAAACAACAAAAATATTACAATCTTGTCTTACATACCATATTTAAATAGTTACAAAATCATCACAATCATTTGTCTAAAAATAATAAACATGGTAAATAGTCACAAAAATATCATAACCAAATGATAAGACATAAATAATCAACACTAATTATTGTTACAAACACCTTACTAAAAACATTGCAATAATTGTAAAAAATGATCAACGCGGCTTAGATCTTACCTACTACAAAATTTGTATTAAAAATCAACATGTTTTCCAAAATATTATGGCCGGTATGGTAGGTAGATCGGTTGTAACGATTTTATTTTGCAGTCTTCCATATAACTGTCAAGTAAGTTTTAATTAAAATATTGAGTACAAGTGTAGCAAGTTTCCTTTAAAGCTTAATTATCTTGTAAGCAAAAAAAAAATATTATAAAATATTATGTTAAACACATCACATTGAATTCACCTTTAATACTCATGTACTATATATTTTTTAACTAGTTACTACGGATAAGTCTGGATTGTTGGAAAATCGAAATCAAATGAAACAGTTTTTGTTTTTAGAACGGATTATTTAACTTTTGTTTTGAAAAATGTTTGATATTGATTATATTACCAATTGATTGCTGTAAACTAGAAGTATACGCAAAAAAAAAAAATCTATATCTGATTTACATTTTTGTGAACACAGTTTACTTACCTATTTTAAAACAGTATCACAGCATTAGCATTGACTATAAGTCACTATTTAAAAAAAGTATATATGTTACGTACCATAGGAAAAAATCCACTAAGAACTTCAAAACACAGTCAACAATATTTTTCATTTATCTGCTGACGTATACCAAGATAACACCATTGAAAAAAGATAAAAGAAAGAGGGGTCAGTAGGCACTATGATATTTACATATTTTATTTTGTTACCGTTGTCACCATTGGACGGGGGCTTGTCAACGGGGACAACAGGAAGTAATTTTAAATATTTTATTCAATTATCGTTGTCCCCGTTCAACGGGGACACGGCCAACGGGGACAACGGGAATAGACCGTTTTTTTCAAACTAGCGTTAAGTATTTAGGCTATGTAATCGACAAAGAAAGATTATATCCGGATCCGGATAAAGTATTAGCGATTTCTAAAGCCCCAGTTCCACAAAACATTGTACAATTAAAAAGTTTCCTAGTTTCCTTAATTATTATGGAAAATTTATACAAAACCTAGGCGTAATGTTACACCCTTTGTGTTCATTGTCAAAGAAAAATGTTAAGTGGGAATGGGATTCTCGATGTGATTCGGCTTTTGTTGAAGCTAAACGAGTATTGTTAAGTGTTAAGGTCCTTGCTCATTACGAGGAAGGCAGACCCTTAGTAGTGTCGGTAGACAGCAGTGCTTACGGTCTAGGAGCGGTGCTGGCTGACCAGTATCACAGTATTAAGAATTCTACCTACCAGTAGTCCAACTCCTTTGTTCTTGAATTCATGCCGACATTTTATATACCTACTCACGGCAAGTCAGTCAAGGGTCAGGGTTGTCAAATAATAACATTTTAAACATTTCATCTAAAAGTTTTATTTTGAAATGTCAAACAAAAAAATGTGAAGTTAACAATGAAACCGATGATGGTCTTGCTGAAGTTTTGTCCACAAAATTTTCATCCAAAGTGGACGAAACGACACCTTTTATTTTATTATTTTTTTCACCGACGATTCGTTCACTATCAAATTATTGAAGTTGTTTAGTACAGTCAGATAAAAAAGTTTTATGGTAATAACACGATGGCACTACTAGGGCGGCCGCTCTGAGGCCGTCACGATGCGGTGGGTCCTGACGTGGCGGCGGTCGCAGGCGCCGCTCAGGAACGGCAGGTTGCCAACGCCGGTGGCATATCGCGAGACGCGCAGGTTGGTGATTCAGTTCTCGTGTGTGACTATTCGGTTGGAGGGGGAAATGGACAACAGGAAATATTAGTGAGAAAACGGGGCCCGTTTCGTACAAAGTAAATATGGGTTCGAGGATAGAATGGAAGAGACGTGTAGATCAAATTATCCCAATTCAAGGAAAGAACCGTTTTTCCTCGACTCGGGCAAGTAAAGAATTTAATAAAGAAAATCCTCGTGCTGTCTGTTTGGACGATCCTAACGATCCCTTTGAAGATGCGCCTGAGATGCCGGAGGGTTCGGGGAAATAGCTTGGTCGAGACGGGAACAAAGAACCGGGTTCTGTGAAGGATCCGTCCGAATTAATGACAGATACCTGACCTGCTCGATCAGCGACCCCACCGGCTCCCGACACCTCCATTAGAGATATAAGAGCCAGAGCAAGGGCCAAGAGAAAAACCTTAAATTGAGGGGAGAAGATGTAAGAATTAGTATAAGATAGGTGGCGGGTAGAATAAGATTATTCATATGTATAACGTCGGTACTTGAATTAAACCAGTCCGAATTCCACCATGTAGTTTGATTTGAGAATTTGTAGGGTTTTTCCAAAACTGGTGTTCAAATTTTTAGACATTGTTCAATTTATTGAATAAAAGATAAACACAAACAAATCTTGATTCAAATTATTTATAGTTTTACATATACTTATTATTGGTGCGTTTTCTCATTTTGTAACATTTTTCCTTTTGATTTAGTAAAAGTTGCCAGAAACCACAGTTATTTTTCAATAATTAACAAAAATATCTCAGCACCAACTAGCAAGCCTATCTCTAAATATAGATAGGGTATCGAAATTGGACGTAACTAGATAGGTACATCATTTACGAATAGGTTGTTTTTTTTTAAATAAAAGACTATTCGATATGGAGATTTGTTTTACTCGTAAAACGTACCATAAATTAAAGAACCAAAATTTATTAATTGAGTCACTATTTTTAGTATGGATATTTTTTAATAGACATACTGAATAATATAACTCTTTTCATATCCGATTCCTATTTTCAGATTGCAAGAAATCGATATTCAAGAGTTTTTTGGAAGTCCACAGATTTTGGAAGGAACTATTCGAAAATACACTATTTCAAAAGCATTCCATTGTCAATATTAAAATTAGATCCAGTTATCGATCTGCCTTTTTCAGATGCCACGAAGAATATTAGCTCCGCTATCTCTTCAGGCTCAGACGCTCTACCGAGAGGAATCGTTTCTATCATCGTTTCACAACAGAGTTGTGTGTCCGTCTTATCAAAAATATTTGTTTTAACAGGTCCAGGAGATACGACATTCACTCGAATACCGAATTTGGCTAACTCAGCTGCTGCAGACTTGCTAAGGTGGTTTAATGCGGCTTCCGCAGTGAAAAACATTATCACATCTGGAGTATACGGAACACCTTGAGCTCCAACACCTGATATGTTCACAATATTCCCTTTCGTCTTCTTCAAATGCGGTATGGCTAAAGAAGTAAGATAAGCAATAGCTCTAACCTTTTCTGTCATGGTTATGTCGTAAGCTTGTAATAGTTTTCCATCAAATAACCCACCAGATGGTATTGTACCGGCATTGTTGACCAGGACGTCCAGTTTTCCAAATTTCTTGATAGTTTCGTTGATTATCTTTTCACAGTCTTCATCTTTGGTAATATCAGATATTATTGTAAACGAACCCTTACACTTTGCTGCGACTTCGTTCAATTTTTCAATTCTTCTGCCAGTCAGAGCGACGAGCGCTCCTTCAGCAGCGAATTTGATGGCAGTGGCTTCTCCGATTCCTGAACTAGCCCCGGTCACAATTACTACCTTATTCTTGAAACTCATTTTGTGTTTCTGACTTACGCTATGTACTATGTGCTGCTGCAATTGACTGTGACAATGATGCAAGTAAGTTTTGATCTAGTATTTATATGGTCCCAAATCTTGTTTGTAACTGATAAGTAACGAGCTTTGATATCGATTTGATAAAGTTGACGATTTGTTGTTAGGAAGTAGGTACAAGTCATGTTGTGACGATAGCTGGTTATCAAGGTTCTGTTCATAACTTATAGTGATACTAGCAGCCCGCCCCGGCTTCGCATGGGTATAAAATATACATATAAACCTTTCTTTTCAATCACTTTATCTATTAAAAATAATAAATCTAACTTACTATTAGACCTCTTATTTTGAAATAACAGCATTTTTTATAGTTACCGAATAAAGCTAGAAATAGAGTTTCATACTTGATCATAATGTTATTTTGTTCCTATAAATATTTGCATTTTGCATAGAACTTGGCACCCATTAAGATTTCCATTCTTTTTGCGGCGGAGTTAACAGCCAAGCATATTTTTTGTATTGAACTTGGCTCTCCTTTTATACATTTATGTTTTTGGTGAGATAAAATGTACAAAAATGTTTATCTTGGCTTGCCAAGTATAAACATTTATTATATAGATACCAGGAACTATGGTTAGTAAAAATGAAAAAAATATATCAACACAATGTATTATGTATTTTAATTGCTAACATGTTGATTTAGAGTTGCCTGCAAAAACAATAAAGAATAATTTAAAAAATGTTCTGCCCAGGATTTTTTAGACAACACATTTTTAAAATGATTTCCAATATACCAAAATATGTATAAATAAATAAATCCCCATTTCGCGCAGTCATCGCGAAACGCTTTAACCGGTTTGAAAAGAAATTGTTTCGTCAATTTTGATAATTATTTTTTTGATGTATTCAGATGTTTTGTCAGAAGGATCACGTGGAGAGAAATGCCGTGAAAATTACAGATAAAGTGTTAGCAGTTAAGCTATACAAAGTTAGCCTTATCGGCTAGTTTAGCCGATCCGGCGAAGCTCGGTGTAAGTCGATATACGTTCCGATCTTTTACTATCACAAGTCATTTACACGACATTAGTTGTCAAGAAATGCAAATCATGTTATCGATGGTTGTAAGTCGTCATTTGTTTATTCAGAAATTATGGTAATGTCATTCTTCACTTGACTTCAATGACTCGATTACTTTTTATCAAATTGTATAAGTGCGTTTAGTCGGTACGAGAATATGATTAGCATGATTTCCTTACAAGCTTTTATTAAACTTGCAACGTAGGTACAGTACCACTATTTAAATTATGCGCTTCGTCTTTACACTTAATACTTTTATTTTTTAAATTGGCCAACCTTATCTAAATTTAAGCAAAATGATAAATTATGTAATAATAAGTCTTTATTATAAGTATAAATATCTTCAACATACATGAGGATTCCCGAAGTTTGACGAATATAGCCGAAGCGCATAATTTAAATAGTACTAGGTACTGTACATTTTTGCATTTTTATAAGTTATTTTCATTTAGACTTAGAATAATTTAAAATTATGGGATGAAGTTATTCATTATTTATATTTTATTTAGGCAAATCAGTTACCAAAGTATTACTATGTGATTGAATTGACATTATGTATCGAATTTTCTACCTTAGATAACGTACAAAATACTTACCACGAAATGTCGAAACTGCCTGATTCGATAGTTTGCGTCACCTTAAATTATGAAAACAATAACATTTAATCACATAAGTCGTAGTATTAATAACGAAATCATTAATTCGTTCTATTTATGAAACTATTCAATCTCCAGTGCTATTATAATCTATTGGTCCAGGTGCCGCCAAATAGAAAAGCCACCTGCTTCTCAAACAGGCAACTCAGAGCAGTTAAGCTTAAGAGGTGAGTGGAGATTAAACAGGTCATTACCAACAAGACCAATACTGGCAGTGCAGTTCCGTGCAGCAAGTTGCCCTGGTGGGGATACTTACCCGTTAGGGTGTAGCGGGAATAACTGCCGCTATAAATTTTTTTCCATTGTTCGCCTATGTGGTCTAGTGGTCCGGCTTCGGACTTGACTACCTACTCGAAGTCCTAGTTTCGAATGCCGGGTCGGGCAACAAAAAAAACAGGGAATGTGTATTTTCAATTTTATAGAATAGATTTGTGCCTTGTTGCTGATAGGCTTGCTATTGCGGGACTTAGTGCTTTCGGCTAGTCGTGGGTGCCATGGTTGCCTCTGCCTACCTGTTCCGAGATATGAGCGTGAAAATACTTTGTCCGGAAGGAGGATAGCCAGTAGAATTAGACTTACCACCCCGGCGACAGGACGGCATCGCATCTATAACATCTATGATGTCTATTGACTTAGGTTGTTCTTATCTTTGTTCACACAAAAAAACTCATATTCACGCCATTAGATACTTGATACAAGACATAGTGGTGGTGGTGGTAGAGTGGATAAGAGATTGTCTCAAGTCTCACCTATAACATCTATATATATATAAAAGAAAATAGTGTTTGTTACACTATTTATAATCCAAAAACGGATAAACCGATTTGGCTGAAAATTAATGGCGAGGTAGCTTAAAACCAGGAGAATGACATTTATAGGTATATTTTAACCCGTTCAGCAGCGAGGAAACTAGGCAAAACAACATTTTAAGTTTTTCATACAAACTGATAGGATTGTCTCATTTTGACGCTGATTAAAAAGTAAGTATCTTCACGCCTGTATCACCGAGGTAGGTGTAGGTACCATCAAGGCACAGAATATTAACTAAAAGGTACTAGTGCTAAAAGTACTATATAGTCCCACAATAAGATAGTTGGCAACCTATATTTAACTTATATTTTTTTTATTAAAATTGAAGGCAAACAAGCAGACAGATTTCCTGGTGGCAAAAAATTCACGCCACCTAGAGGCACCAATGGTGGTAATGGTGCGTTGCCAACCTGAGGCCGGAATGTTATAGGCCTCACGCCAATCTCTTACAAATGTAATGTATCATTACATTAATTTTTGTAAACATACTTAAAAAAAAGACAAGCCGAGTTTCTTGCCGGATCTTCTCAGTGTGCGGCCGCGTTCTGACCCGGTGGTAGATTTATTATTGTATAGATGCGTCACAGATGCCTCTTGTAGGTTTACGTGAAATAAAGATTTATTACTATTATTATTATTATCGAGCAAAAGTAAGTTTACCGGCTACCTTATCCTCAGAACCAGACCACGTCAACGTCAAGCCTTTTTTTTTTAAAGAAGAGGAGACAAACGAACAAGTGGGTCACCTGATGGAATGTGATCACCGCCCACGGACATCCGCAACACCAGGAGCATCACAGATGGGTTGCAGACCTTTAAAAATGAGTACGCTCTTTTCTTGAAGGTCCCTAAGTCATAAGTATTTGGGAATACCGCCCTCGGTAACTGAGTCCACAAAGGTGTTATACGGAGTAAAAAGTGCATTGGGCGTTATGGTGGCAGGAATAGGTAAAGTGGTGGTCCCAATCCGGACGAGTCGCTGCGAAACTCTACCACTTAGTAGGATGTCACAATGCTAGTGACGGTAAGCCTATGCTCGCTTTTTACGAGCTGTCTGATACGACGGCAGATGGTCTATTCTGGAAAGGATCCCGGGCCAACACGAGGAAAATATTGAAGATCATTGTTATTGTGGACCATTTTCATATATATTCTAACATATGCAATTCTCATGTCACGATGTGCGTGATTGAACTCCTCCGAAACGGCTGGACCGATTCTCATGAAATTTTGTGAGCATATTGAGTACGTCTGAGAATCAGCAAACATCTACTTTTCATACCCTTAAGTGATAAGGGTGGTTCATCACATTTTTTTACTAAAATCACATTAAAAATGTAGCAAAACAACATCTGCCGGGTCAGCTAGTAATTTTATACAAAACACATCAAACAAGCACCTCATCGAGCCCCCATAACCCTCTAATTACGAGATCACGAAAGTCACATTCCTCTGACTTGAGTGACGTTACCAATTATATTCAGTGCCGATTTTAATTTGGAGGCCGCTATGTGGTGTTTGAACTATGTTAACAGAAAGAGTTAAGACGGAAATATGTCTCCAATATACCATGGGAGACAATTTAATTTTCTCATATATGTACAGCTAAATCCAATACTGGTTCGAGTTACTTATCTCTACCAAGGATACCCGTTAAAATATTCTTCAACCTCCTAGACATCTTCCAAGCATTCTTCAATCTGACAAAACAAGCCAGTGAAGCACTCTGTCCAGTGTCCCCTGGTGATAAGAGGTAACTGCAGCCTATAGACACCATAGTTGTTGTAGGTACCTCGCAGTGTGGCCAGTGTGTTAGGTCAATTGTGAGACCATTCCGGCGTTTGCAGGAATAGGTATGGTGGTAGATTACTGCCCGCGCAAGTTACTGCACTGCGCTCTACCGTCACTAAGTATCTTACGAGTTCTCATGAAATTTTGTTATTTGCGTTAACATGACACAAATTTAGGTTTGACTATTTCGAAGCACAAAGTCTGCAATCTAAGGATACCGCACGGGCTAGCCTTCTTTTTGCTGCCAATAAGTCTATGATATTTAGAGGCAATAAAAGTCAATGGGTCCCGCATAAAATTGATGACAAAATTATGCCGTAATGATCCGTTATGTCTGATTTATTTAATGAAGAAATATAAATTATTGACCACAATTTGTAGAGTTCTTCCAGAACAGGTGTTCAAATTTTTAGACATTGTTCAATTTATTGAATAAAAGATAAACACAAACAAATCTTGATTCAAATTATTTATAGTTTTACATATTAT
Organism: Calephelis nemesis; assembly: GCA_002245505.1. Classification (NCBI taxonomy): domain Eukaryota; kingdom Metazoa; phylum Arthropoda; class Insecta; order Lepidoptera; family Riodinidae; genus Calephelis; species Calephelis nemesis. The sequence goes on from NJDD01002905.1 coordinate 28,479, forward strand.
TCATGCATTTTCTCATTTTGTAACATTTTTCCTGTTAATTTAGTAAAAGACTACCTAAGATAAAAAATAAAGCTTGTATAGATCAGTTGCCAGAAAACACAGTTATTTTTCAATAATTAACAAAAATATCTCAGCACCAATTAACAGGCCTATCTCTAAGTATAGATAGGATATTGAAATTAGACGTAACTAGATAGGTACCCATTTACGAAAAGGTTGTTTTTTTTTTAAATAAAAGACTTTTCGATATGGAGATTTGTTTTACTCGTAAAACGTACCATAAATTAAAGAACCAAAAGTTTTTTCTTTCTTTCTTTAAGTTTTGGCCTTCACGTTAGTATTTTGCCATTCGTCAAGTAGAAATTTGCATCAAGTTTTACATCAATTTTAATAAATTAAAATTAGTCATCAGTCATAAGTCGTCAGTAAGTCATGTCAGGCTCTTGGGTAAAGCGGCGGCTTCATTACTCAAGCTCATGTAAGGAGATTTGGCGGCAACGAGGAAATACACGATACGCTAATTCCTTCAAGATTATTTTATTTGTGCACTTTCACTGAACAAAATTGTACAAAATGCCACCAAAATTGAGTAATTTCACTCAATATCAACACGAAATTCAATAATTATGAAAAAACTTCGACCATCTTTTCTCTCGATGGCGCCAAAAACTCCGAACCAAAAGTTATTAATTGAGTCACTGTTTTTTGTGTCGATATTTTTTAATAGACATACTGAATAGTATAACTCTTAAAGCTGGATTTCATGTAAGTTACATATCCGATTCCAATTTTCAGATTGCAAGAAATCGATATTCAAGAGTTTTTTGGAAGTCCACAGATTTTGAAAGGAACTATTCGAAAATACACTATTTCAAAAGCATTCCATTGTCAATATTAAAATTAGATCCAGTTATCGATCTGCCTTTTTCAGATGCCACGAAGAATATTAGCTCCGCTATCTCTTCAGGCTCAGACGCTCTACCGAGAGGAATCGTTTCTATCATCGTTTCACAACAGAGTTGTGTGTCCGTCTTATCAAAAATATTTGTTTTAACAGGTCCAGGAGATACGACATTCACTCGAATACCGAATTTGGCTAACTCAGCTGCTGCTGACTTGCTAAAGTGGTTTAATGCGGCTTCCGCAGTGAAAAACATTATCACATCTGGAGTATACGGAACACCTTGAGCTCCAACACCTGATATGTTCACAATATTCCCTTTCGTCTTCTTCAAATGCGGTATGGCTAAAGAAGTAAGATAAGCAATAGCTCTAACCTTTTCTGTCATGGTTATGTCGTAAGCTTGTAATAGTTTTCCATCAAATAACCCACCAGATGGTATTGTACCGGCATTGTTGACCAGGACGTCCAGTTTTCCAAATTTCTTGATAGTTTCGTTGATTATCTTTTCACAGTCTTCATCTTTGGTAATATCAGATATTATTGTAAACGAACCCTTACACTTTGCTGCGACTTCGTTCAATTTTTCAATTCTTCTGCCAGTCAGAGCTACGAGTGCTCCTTCAGCAGCGAATTTGATGGCAGTGGCTTCTCCGATTCCTGAACTAGCCCCGGTCACAATTACTACCTTATTCTTGAAACTCATTTTGTGTTTTTAACTTACGCTATACACTATGTGCTGATGCAATTGCCTGTGAGAATGATGCAAGTAAGTTTTGATCTAATATTTATATGGTTCCAAATCGTGTTGTTTGTAACTGATAAGGAACGAGCTTTGATATCGCTTTCTCATCATAAATTGGTAAATAACTAAAGTTGTTGACTTGATGTTATAAAGAACAAGTCATGTTGTGACGATAGCTGACTATCAAGGTTCTGTTCACGCGTAACTTATAGTGTTACTAGCGGCCCGCCGAGGCTTCGCTTTCACTTCACTTCATCCATTAAAAAAACCGCATCAAATCCGTTGCGTAGTTTTAAAGATTTAAGCACACAAAGGGGCATACTAGGGACAAAGGAAGCGACTTTGTTTTATACCATGTAGTGATTATTGCTGTACGTTCCATTTACGAAACGACTTAAACGACTATTAAATGTTTTCATTAAATAAAGATTCTGAGATAAACGTTTATTTTTTTGTAATTTAATATATGTAAAGTACATAACAAAATAGTGATATAATACATCTATAAGGTAAACAATAAAAACTATATACATTGATCACTATTTAAACGGTTCT
>NJDD01002906.1:0-75896 GCA_002245505.1 Calephelis nemesis
CGATAAAAATTTAAGCTTCTATTTTTTTATATCAAGTTAACGAGAATCGAGTACCGAGTACTCTCCATAAGTATTGAAGGTATCTCACCAGTCAGTCTGTATATCTGTAGGATTGCACGTGTAAAAGAATGAGATGGAATACATTACACAGCGTATCTCATTCTCGGGATCTCCTCCTGCACGATACTTCGTAGTCTCCGTGCAGGAGGAGTCGCTACTATCAAAATACTGACTATTTGGATCACACTTCTAATGTCTGCGATGATACTAATTTAAGAAGAATTAACATAACTAAATCTGCTGTAGGAGACATGTGTGCTGCAAGATACATTTCGTAAAGAGTAAACTCCAATCGTGCGTCGTAGCTGACACACACGCACACACACTTTTTTTTGTTTCCCGACCAGAGAATCGAACCCGGGACCTCATGAAGTTAAGTCCGACTCCTGGACCACTAGACCACAGACGGAGAGGTGGTTCCATATTAATTTTATCATGATCCAACTCGTAGTTTTCGAATTATAGTTAATAATGCATTCAATTTTATCTAAGATAGAGCTAGCTATCTTTCGAAAAATGAATGACTAAAACGCAACCTATCGATGTTTTTGCTCTCCGTGCAGAAGACAGACGTTTTACTTTCCTCGGAAAACGTTTATTAAAAACACCACATTTTGACAAGTCAGAGTCTGACATATATAAAATGTTCGATCCCTTTTGTTTTTGTTTAGTATGAAAAAGATAGCACGCATCTACAATGAGCTTAGTTTGCGATTAGCAGAATCACCACCAATATATTTCTGCGACTTTACAATTATCTCGACTTTGTCTAGAGGCTGACGCGTAGAGACTGCTGTATGGCATCAAGCCATCCATTTTATCTAAAAGCAACCACCAGCGGATGAGGGGCTTATATTGCGGATTTGATATTCCTGAAGGTGGATAGCTACTGGCTATGATGTGAGTAGCTCCGTTTGGCACTCTTCTACCGAGATAATAGTGTAGACGCTATACATAGACCGTAATCAGTATTCGAACAGAATATTAGAAAATTACAAGTTTTTTTCTATGATATTGGAAGGCAAACAAGCAGGTGGTTTTCCTGATGGTAAGGAATTCCCGCCACCTAGAAACACCAAAGGTGGTAATGGTGCGTTGACAACCTGAGACCGGGATGTTAGGCCTAGAGCAAAAGTAAGTTTACCGGCTACCTTACCCTCCAAACCGGAACACGTCATGACGTTATGGCGGCAGGAATAATATTATAGAAATACCGCCTTGGTGGTACCAATCCGGATGCGTCGCTATGAAACTCTACCACCTAGTCTGATGTCACGGTGTAAGTGACGGTAAGTCTCTGTTCGCCTTTTACGAGCTGCCTGGCAGGAAGGCAGATGGTCTATTCTGCAAAGGAGCCCAGACCAATACGGGAAAAAACATTATCAATATTACAGGGGGATAACCAGTTTTTGCTTGTTATTACTCATAGCTTTTCAAAATTAATATTCTTCATTTTTTTTACAATCGCCTTCTAGTTCGAGGGGTTGGCGTTAACGTTCAACGTCGCTGACTACCAAAGAAGCGGTTGTCTGTAAGGTCGGTTTACTGACGATAGCTAAACGTGACAACGTTAAGAACGGAGGCCGATTGTGCCTCTTTGTCGCTCGTTCCGCGCTCTCGCTTGCACTTCAAACCTTAAATGGAACGCCTTAGAGCGAGGTAACGCGACATGAGTCATGTTCTTTGGTGGGTGCAGAATTATAAGACGTCGTCACGTCAAAAAATTCTGGAACCTTATTTAAGTACCTATTTCTAAGAAATAGTATCGATATTGCCCGCCTCACCTATTCATGCCGCCATAATGACTCTGTCAAGTTCCGCACTAGAGGGTAGGGTAAGGGGCAAGCCTTCCATTTCGATTTCAGGATCTGTAACATCTATTGTGTCTATAGGCCTCAGTTTACTCTTACCATTTGGTGAACTGTGCGGTTGTTCGCTGACCTCTAACGTTAGAAAACCTATAGGTACATTCAATTATTCATGACAAATTCTGGGTTTCAATTTATGTCATTTTTGCGGATTTGCGGATATTCCTGAAGGTGGAAGGGTAACGGTTATGATGTAATTCACAGCTCCGCTTAGCACTCTTCTACTAGGATAAGAGGGTAGGCACTACACATAGACCATAATCAGTATTCGAACATAATATTAGAATATTAATGGAGTTGTGGTGTTTGGATTCCAGAGATCTATTTACATGATTACCAGTTTTTGCTAGTTATTAGACATGGCTGTTCAAAATTAATATTCTTCATTTTCTTACAATCGACTTCTTGTTCGAGGGTATGGCGTTCATGCCCAACGTCACTGACTACCAAAAAATTTTGTGGAATTTTGTGAAAAGGGCTCAGAGTCAGAGTGGTTATTGGTCCCACAGGAACATGTTTTCAGAATAAAAACTATCCTATCTGTTAACCCAAGTTACCCTCTATGTGTGTGTGCCAAATATCATAAAAATCGGTTTAGCAGTTTTTGAATGAAGGAGTAACAAACAAACATACAAACTTTCGCATTTATAATAATTAATATAACTAATTAATTAAATATAAGCGCATTAATGAATTATAGCCAAGTTTAAATTTTATACTTTCACCCCTCTAACACGGAAATCCCTTAAGTAAACAAGATAAATAGTAGTTTTTAACCTTTTTCGGAAAAAAAAGTACCTATCGTATCGTCTTCATTGGTTCAGTAGATTCGGCGAGAATTGCGGCCGAAAAACAGACAGACGGACGGACTGCTATTCTAAAAATTGCTCAAAGCAACATGTTGTGCTGTTTTTGTTCACCTGAAGCTATTTTTTTAATTTCTTTAATGCACTGAATCCACTCTTCTACAGTTTCTTTATGTAGAGATTCTTTGGGATTTTGCTATTTATATCGGCATTACTCACCAGGTCTAGAGTAGCTTACTCTCAAGTTTAGTATCTAGGTCGCTGCTTAGCCTTGCACAATTTACATCTTTGGTGTCCAGTTGGCGTGTAGGTCTTATATTTTTGGTATGAAAAGACAGCGAACAAGTACAATGTTTATCGGTGCCTATGACCTGGGTGCTGATTACGTATCTCAGTGGCAAACTCAAAATAGAAAAGTGTACATAAATAGCTGTCAAATGACGTCATTTGTGTTTGCTATTTCTATTGTATTTCTGTTGGTCACTGAAGATAGCAAATATAAAACATGTCATTTGACAGCTATTTGATGTAGGTACACTTTTCCATTTTGAGTTAGCAACTGTGATATATAATCAGTCCCCTGGCGTGGTCGTAAGCTCGATACCACCACATATTGACTCGGGAGTTGAACTCGAGTGGTTGTCTGTTCTTCAGAAAGGGTAGCTAAAGCGTTGGACGTTGATAATAACAAGCTTGCTGGCAATTCAACTTTCTATATTGCTTATAGATTTTACAAAATTACAAATGCGGTCGCGAACAAACATTAATGTCGTTAATATGCCTAAGCCGCCGTAGTGCGTGACAGGCATCACTCTCCGACGGCGACTTCGTGGCGTACGGTCCCATAATTGGCTGCGCTACATCACCTGACGAACCAGCCCGTTCGCCATTGGTTGCCTGGTGTTTTTGTATGGGGAAGCTAGTGGTCTGAGGCCGCCATTCTACCCTGGCGAGACCGTAACTACGGGCGATAGTAGTCAGGGAACCGCTGCCGCTGGTCCGGGCAGATGGTCTCTGGTTTATAATCTGCAATGTAAGCTGGTTTAAGTCGATTTATAGACATTGTCGCTGATTTGCCTTTGACCTCGATGATGAAAGTTTTGTCACCCCTGGATATTATTTTGTAGAGGCCAACATAGTGTGCCTGCAGTGGTCGTGGTAGCGGTCCTTGTTTAGAAATGAGATGACTCGTATTATATAAAGTTCTCTAGGTTTAATATAAAAAGTGCTTTTATTATGCCATATTGTTAGTTTTGGTGCTAGCTTGCTTATATCTTATATATATAAAAATGTTGTGTCACGATGTATGTTGCCGATAAACTCCAAAACTACTGAACCGATTTCAATCAGATTTCACATACACCCGTATTTTGGTCTAACTTAAAAGATAGGATAGTTATCATCTCAATTATTCACTTATGTCGTAAAATGTAAACGAATAAAATGTATTAATTAATTGTTTCTTTACTGGTTAGTTTTGTGAAGTTCTCATAGATGGCGGTTTACGTTAATTCATCGATAAAATTCTCCAATGTTGTTTGACATCCAGGTTGCAAATACAACCAGTAGATGGCGCTGTGTTCTGTTTCTTAGAATATAAATTCTAACACTTTTCTAACAATCGATCAATCGATTCTTCTCGAAGCATGCGAACTAGAACGTTCGGGAAATTCAAGGTCCAGGTATAAATGCTGGCGCCGAGTGTCACCGCAATTCAGTTCCTTTTTATCGAGTGAACTGTTACTATCTCCCGGAAAGTGATAGTTTTAGTTAGATAGTTTTTAAAATCTCAGTGCAAGTCTTATTACTACTCTCTGCGTCCGTCTCTACGTAAATGTTTATAATACACGTACTACGTTAATGCTTTTGCGATGGCCATAAATAAATCGCAAGGTCAAACAATATTGACTTGCGGTTTGGACTTAGAAAATACGTGTTTCTCTTATGGACAACTGTATGTGGCCTGTTCACGTGTGGGAAACCATCAAATTTGTTTGTATTAGCAAAAGCTAGGTTAACTAAAAATATTGTGCACCAATTAGTGTTGAGATAATTGTCAATTTTAATAAATAACAAAAATGTTATCCACCTCATTTATAAATTTGAATTTTTAAATATTATCAATTAATTTTTTGTATATATTTTGTAAAGAAGTCATTATTTATAAAGAATAGTCAAAGATAAGGAAAATAAAATCTACATTTAAAAAGTGTATGTCGATTTTCACATAATTTTAACATTCTAATACTGTACTTATCACTTTCAAATTATTATGAATGCTTGGCCGAAGTAAGTATTTACTTAATGTACTAGTATAAATATAAATGCATTTACTATAGAACATTTAGTAAGTATTCACTAAATTTAATAATTATTTACTTCAGCTGAATACGCCTATTCTCAATTCCGTATAAAACAATTAAACTAAGCTTAGCTTTATTAGTGAATAATAAGTAATTTGATTATATTTAGATAATGAGTAAAAAATAGTTTAACCTATAATTACTGAGCCACAGCAACGCGTGGCTGGGCCAGCTAGTATGTAACAAATAAATATCCCTGGACAAGTCACACAAATTGAATCTTACCCTAAAGTAAGCAAATTATTTCCTTGTGTTATGGGTGTTAGTCAATGATTCTAATACATAGAAATATTAAAATAGATATAACAACATATGCCAAAAGATGTAATAATTGCAGTTATCTGAATGTCATCGGGGTGTACTGGGATCTCATTGTAGGCTATGACCATATCGTATGTAGAAAGATAGTCTTGACTGCTCGCCGATGTGCAAAATCCATAATGTGATTTAGGGGGTACCTACCTAGAATAGTGCGAGCGTCAAGTGCTCTGTAGTCGCTATAGGGTTTTCAGCCGCTGTCTCTTTTTCGCACCTTGTGCAGTGGAGTAGATTATGCGCTCTCCGATCTACGTCCTGTACCATGTTGTAGCATTGCATCGAATTCCTGCTGAGCAGCTTTTAATCGCGTCGGATCTATTCGTCTAGGACGACTAACGACAGGAGAGCCAGGAATCGTGCGTTTGTGATGCACAGTCGTATGGTTGGGTTCCAGTTTACTTGAAGGGCGAGTAGTATTTGGAAACTCACGTAAAATATTGTAGTGCTCAGTCATGTGATACCATGGTGCGGACGAAAGTTATTGTTTCCTGCGGCTGCTGCAATGTAGTTGCTACTTTTGATGCTGTTATTCCATCTACTAAATGCTGATTGTTACAGTCAACCTAACAGACTAAACGGGTTATTTTTGCAACAATAAAACGCAATCAAAAGTTGCAACGTAGGTCTAAATTTAAGTGAAGTTCTAAATTTAAGTGTAGGTCTAAATTTAAGTGTAGGTCTAAATTTAAGTGTATTGTATAATGCTATCTTCGTACCATTTGCGGCGAAGAGTTCATACGGTATTTTCTGTAGTGACCCTGTGATGCGGGCACGCGGAAACACGCAGTTTTAGAAGCTGTACCTTTTAGATATTGTATCTTACGTGGCGTTTCCTGCAAGCATTTCCTCGTCTTGGACCGGTAGTGGTAGAAGTTGCGAGGATGTCCTGTGCATTGACGTAAGCAGCTTCTGGAATCAGATTTTATTTGCGTAGATGCTCTGTGGGGAACTTTTGACCGGGTTTGTGGTTCCTGCCATGTAGCCCTGTTACTAAGACATTTATATATCTGTTCCGACATTGGCGGGTTATCGGTGCCTATGACCTGGCGTGGTCGCAGAGTGAGACACTACCACGTGCTGAATTGAGGGTTGAACCCGAGTGGTTGCGTCTTCTTTATCAAAGAGTAGCTAAAGCATTCAACTGTGATAATAACGAGCTTGCTGACTATCTAACTTTTATATTGAGATTGGGCGACCGGTGGACTGATGATCTGGTCAAAGTCGCGAGGAGTCGCTGGTTACAAGCGGCTGGTGACCGTGACTTGTGGTGCGGTATTTAGGGGGAGGCCTATGTCCAGCAGTGGACGTCCTCCGGCTGATGATGATGATGATTGAGGTTCTACATAAATAACCCGTTCACCATTGGTTGTAACGTAGTGGGGATAGGCTTAACTACCATTCACCACTATGTTAACTAAAATAAAAATTAATGTCAGACTAAAAGATGGAAATCCTGGTGGTATGAGGGGTTCTGAAATAAAAATCTAAACAAAATATTATATTAAAAAAGTCTACTCAGTGCAGCTAAACTTCTTTAAGCTAAAAAAGATATAGGTGCGGGACACGACAGCCTTGACGGCTTTCCACGAAGGATCACGAAGGACTACGGCTGTAGGCCTCAGCGGTGGTGGACCTAAGGAACCTGATCCGGCTGTAGCTGCCCGTCTGGTATACTTCTGTGGTCGCCTTCCTAGTTGTCTACTTCTGGTACACTCTTACCCTTATTTTGTTGGATCATAATAGCGGCCATGAATTATTATTTATTGAAATGAATAGCGGTTGACTAATGTTACGATTTTATTTTATTTTAATTATTTAAATTTTAATTTAAATATTTTGAAAACAATATTTAAAAAATAATAATAACGACAATAATAACAAATATTTTAAAAACTCGGGTTCGATTCCCGACGGGGGCAGACATTTGTGTGATGAACATTTAGATGTCTGCATTTCCGGATCGGGGTGTTTATTACATTTATTTTGATATCAATTTAAGTATTTATATGTATTAGAATCGTTGGCTAACACCTATAATAATAATTTGCTTACTTTGGGGTTAGATTCAATTTGTGTAACTTGTCCTGGGATATTTATTATTATTATCCCCGATAACAATTATTTTCAAACCTTCCAGGAACCTAAGGAAATACATACAACCTAATATTAATCAATCAGTACATGTTATAAAACAAAGTCCCCCGCCGCGTCTGTCTGTCTGTTCGTGATTTACTCGAAAAGTACTAAAAGGATTTTCATTTGGTTTTGAACAATAGATAGAACAATTGTTGAGGAAGGTTTTAGTGTATAGTAAGTTTATGTTTTGTACTAACCAACGATATTACAACGATATTAGTTCAATATGTCAGCAAAAATAAGCCGATCGGGAGCTTTCTTCGAAAACGCTGCCAAAACCTTTTGAGTTTTAACAAAACAATGTATGGTGGGATTTTTCCTCTTCGATAGATCTCAAGAAAAGTAAGCGGTGGTATATGTCTATCTTTAAAGAATAACCTACACTAACCGTTTTTTGCGTTTATTTAAAACAGTAAAATGAATGGTTACTTTAGAACATATTTTTAACAACATAGTATTAATCCTTTGTAAAATAAATCTGTTAGATACGTTATGCGTGTAATTTAGATCTAAAATTCCTATTACACAATCAGAAAAAATGTATTTATTATATTAGTAGGATTTTTATTCTTGAATAACCGAAGCGAAGCGAGGGCGGGCAGCTAGTATTATATAAAATCGCAACCCTATTTCGCTTTTGCGTTCTAGCGGACCGGCGACGGACTTGACTCCTTGAGGTCCCGGGTTCGAACCCTGGCCGCGATACAAAAAAATAATAGAAAATGTGTATCTTAGTTAAACAAAAACTGTGTAATTAAAATATCGTTGCGTGGAATTGGGTAGGTAACCGGTTGGCGATACGTTTGCTACCTATCACATTGTAGGACTTAGTGTCTTCGGCTAGCCGTGGGTACCCTGGTTTTGCCTCTGACTAGTTCTTCGGCGATATGGGCGTAAACATACTTAAGACATGGAGTTAAGTACTCTAAGGTTCAACCTCGTAATATAATCTTTATTACAATGTGATACAAACTATAATAACAACTTAATTGAAAAAAAAACTTTACTTCTGCCTTAGTCCATGTTTAATAATAAGATGATTAAAGTTTAAACATAGTTCAGTCTAGTTTAAAGCTTCCGTGTACATGGAATTTGAATAATAATAAAACGGTAGAATTTCTTCTTTCTTCCTTTTCCAGAATCTTCGCTCTGCAGGTCGTAACGTCGAAGTTCGCCGCACATTTTGCAGGTTTCGTCGACAACGAACCAATTACATCAATTACGGTTGCATTGACGCGAAACCCGAATTATGTGAGGATTCTTCTTGAAAGTTCATCTGATAACTTCTTTGCTTGAAATCCATTAATTAAATTAAAGTTTTCAATTCATTTCATTTAATTTATTTCAAAACTAAAATGTACATGTTTCTTAATAATCTTTCTACTTATTAACTTGCATAACATTAAGCATAAATAACTTATGTTATGATAAATATACACAAGTTAGAAACATGATTTTACCCATGGTAAATACATAGTAACCATTGAATATGTCACATTGTTAAAGTAAAGTAAAAAATAAATAGAAAAAAATAGACTACGTTATAATTGATTTATATTAAACCCGCGAATTATGTTTATTATTTTATAAACATAAATCTTAAGCTATATAATTACAACGCTAATATTATTAACAAACACCTAGAACAATTATAATTTTTTAATTAAAAATTATGAAGCGAAATGAGCAATTAATTACTTAAGGAATGCTCTTGTTCTTTTTAAATAAACGATGTCAAGTAACTTACGCTTGCTGATGAGTATTATTTTATTAAATATATTGTATTACATTATTTTATTATTATTATGGAGACTCTAGTTTTGTAACATGTCAATAAAATACTTGAGTAAATATAGTCAATACATTAAGCACAGTGAAACTTTTTTGATGAGGCATAAGACTTACTTTTGGTCGACGTAACAATGTGACATATTTAATAGTTATTATTTACAAATAAACAAACAATTTGGATATGACAATATGGATGTTAATGATTATAAACATTGTATTTGAACAATATCACACACTTGTATCGACATTGCTTCATTCAAATAGTTACTTAAGATAAAGTAAAGTATCTTCACGCACATATCACCGAATAGGTAGGTAGAGGCACAACCAGGGCATCTACGACTAGCCGAATACCATAACTCCCACAATATGATAAGTGTATCGTAAATCGGGCGTATGTCCAATTCCGAGCAACGTTATTTTTATTAGAAAATTGAAAATATTATACATTTTCATATTTTATTTTGATGCCGGATCCGGGAATCCAACCCGGGACCTCAAAGTCAAGTCCGACGCATCGGACCGCAAGACCACAAAGGCGATACTTAAGATACATTTTTATTCAAGTATTAACTAAGTTAATCGATAATATTAGTAAACAAATTCGTTTCTACACGTAAAATTTTGACTTACCTAAAATTGTTTAGAATCAAAATAAGTGCCACCGTTTTTTTGTCACACACGAACAAAAAGAACTTCGTGCGGTTTGTTCACGAATGGCAAAAAGCAGACATACAAAAAAGCTTAAAAACAGATAAAAATTTAAATGGTTTTGGTTAAGAAACATCATATTCTGATTTAGATAATATAAACAGAAACATTGGAGACAGTAATTAGAAGTAGTTATCACCTCATCTAAATACCCAAGAAATCTTCTAAATATAGTTCAAAACTACCTGTCGAATTTTGATGTACGCATATAGTAAAACCCATCCGTTATTAGTCGAGTAATATCGTAACAAGAATTTAAAAAAAACAAGCGCAATGATATTTTATGATTTAGAGTTAAAAAACAAAAAAAATTCCAAACGCTAAGTTCCAGCACATTTATTTATTTAATGTGATTTAACGGTATGTCAACCAATAAAAAATGTTTGATACATAATAATAGCCACAATACAAGCTGTGTTATAATTCTTTCTAACTTTACGTATCTAGTTTTAAAAACGAGAAGTTCACTTTCATACGTTTATAGTACCTTCTCTTCATATTTTTCATGATATAGATTTTCATGATTATATGAATAGCTTAGTATAGTGATCCTTATCTTACCTGATGAAAAAGAAAGGTGGAATAATACTAAGCCAAAAGATGGCTATGCATTCCTTTTAAGACGCTTCTATTATAATTGGAATTCAAATCCTTAGCAGTTCGAATAATTACAGTGGAAGTAAACGTTTTCCTTCATGTGTAAGGAATACCCACCAAATACCACCAAACTAAACTACGGTTGTTCGTTGTAGACTTTTAACTCGAAACATTTTGTGTAGCTATCAGCAACGCTTCGTTACTTTTAGGTAAAAGACCAATGGTTATACTAACCGATTACGTTTTGTTGATTACATAAAACAAGCTTAAGAAATGGAGCTGGGGCAATTAGATCGTGTAGTTCGTCGGCACACTCTCCAATGACAAAGAAAACCTAACAAACACAAAGACTAGCAAACTCCCCAAATGATTTTTTTTTTATGTTATAGGAAGGCAAACCTTCCTGATGGTAAGAAATTCACGTTGCCTAGAGACACCAAAGATGGTAATGGTGCGTTGCCAACCTGAGGCCAGGATGTTAGGCCTCGAGCAAAAGCAAAATAACCGGCTACCTTACCCTCCGAACCGGAACACGTCATGACGTCATGGCGGCAGGAATAGGTAAGGCGGTGGAACCAATCCGGGCGAGTCGCTGCGAAACTCTACCACCTAGTCAGATGTCACGGTGCTAGTGATGATAAGCCTATGCTCGCCTTTTACGAGCTGCCTGGCAAGAAAGGCAGATGGTCTATTCTGCAAAGGAGCCCGGACCAACACGGGGAAAAAAGGGGGGAAGCGAGACTTTTAAGTAATATTAGGTTTCTACTGAATACCATTACTATGCTTCTGATCAAGAGGTACATAACAATAAGCTACCATACAAAAATAGTTCCGACAAAAAAATACACCCTATACTAAAGAATATTACGATTAATACACAGCGTGTTCTATTAAATGACCGATTGTTCGTTCTGTGTAACGCAGCCGCTAAAACTTTTCCCATTTATTCTGTACTCATACGTCAAATGTAGGCGGCGGCGCGGGGCGTCGACGGACGTATTCCGGTAGATAAGGCGGGCGGGACCATTGTACCAGCGTCGGCGCACGTTTCCTCTACCGCCGTCGAGCCTACGCCATTGTTTGATACATAATGAACAAACTTATTCTAGAAGCTAATGCAAATTCACCGCCAAATTTATATACTTTAATGTTATCACAGTTAATTGTTACACTATCTTTACTTTCAAATTGATGAAGGTATCTAAAACTATTAATGTGAAAGTCACATAATTGTGAAATAAAGTCCGATAGATGTAGGTCATTAAAATGTTCATAGGTCATCCTATCCTACTACACTTACACATATATGTCTTCACACTAGTCCCTTACAGAGGGTAGGCAGAGAGTATCCAATGACAGATCTGACGATCCAGACAAACCTGTCTGGCTTCCTTCACGTTACATACAAACGCGCCGGTTTCGGAGACTCTTGACACCACCCTCGGATAATATCCGAGTGATCTGATGATCTTGTAACACTTTCAAGCTCGAATTGCTGAACGGATTTGTCTGAAATTTGGGACACAGATAGATTGGACCTGGATTAACATATAGGCTACTTTTGATCCCGATCGCACAACGAGTTCCTGCGAAAATGCGGGCGAAGCCGCAGGTAACAGCTAGTTTAATATATATAAAAAATCAGCTGCTTTGCGAAGATTTGCTTGCGTTTTTAAGTTAGAGACCAAGTAACAGGAAAAAAATTCAGCCTTAAGTAAAAGTATTCAAATTTTGGAGATTAAATAAAGCAAATATTTCAATATTTGTTTTATGTGGAGTTCAGTATATTTATAATACAAATTAGTGAAAAAACCTATGTACTTTGAAATTACAAAGTTGCAAAGTTTATTTATATATTTGACTAGATAATTGCGACTGAGATGAAACATAACTACTTGAGAAAAATACCTATTTTTTAAAGCATAGGTGTAAAGGTATAAGCTGTTATTGTTATTTAATTTTTATTTTGTGAAAAGCTGTCTTCTGTGTTTTCGATTATGTTCAAATAATATTCAATAAAAAATCTACCCAACATTAACGTTTCCTAACGCTGTATAATATGTTGAATATCTATTTTTTTGTGTTTTTACTAGTGATTAAATCACTGTATATCATCTAAAAATGCTAACATCAATAATCACCAATCTATTTTATATGTTTACCCCCTTATTAATAGATATCACTGATATTATATTGTTTGGTACAAGAGATCCATGACAAATATAGACAGATTGTCTATATTGTCTATATGATAAGACCGCCTGTGTGCGCGCATGAGTTAAATATTATTATATGTGAAAGAGTGTGTGAATTAACAGTTGACATGCAAATTCAGTGCTGAAATTCACACTTCCATAAAATTACTCTTATGATATACCACTAGTTTCAGCACCCTTAGTTCCTACGAAACTCAGAAGCCCGATTCTGTTTGCTATAAATTAAGTCTATTACATGTTTACACACATTTGGAAAGTGCGTTAAGGGTTGTTTGATAACGGTCCCTAAATCTATTAGGCTCTCGATATTAAAGTAAGATAATTGTCAGGATAGTTCCATATTGACACAGGCCTCCGGGTATGTCACATTTTAACTAAATCTATCCACACCATTTTTGGGGTAACGTTTCCATGGCTGAATAAATATATTATGTCATTTACTCTTTTTTTATTAATAGACATTTTGACCGGCTTTATGAGTTTGACCTATAAAATTTTTTTATGTGTTATAGATAGTGATCAAGCACACAGCTCTCCTAATGGAAAAATATAACAGTAGCCAATGGACACTATAGATGTAGTAGGTGCGTTTCTGTCATGTGGGCGAGGTGTTTGATCAATCGTCAAAGCCTAATAGCTCTCGATATTAAGGTAAGATAATTGTCAGGATAGTTCCATATTGATATATATGATAGGATAGTTCCACACTATTTTTAGGGTAACGTCTACTCTTTTTTTATTACTAGACATTATGACCGGTTTTAGGTGTTCGACCAAGTTTTTTTATGTTCTACCCCGTGGTGGTCCGGGCTCCTTCGTGGAATAGGTCATCTGCCTTCCTGACAGGCTGCTCGTAAAAGGCGAGGATAGGCTGACCGGATTTGATATGAATTAGGATTAAATAAAAAAGATTAACTTATATCATAAGGTTTCTTCTGTTTACAGCCTGTCAGCATCAGCTGATCTATCAGTGTCACCTTATTAGCTCTTGGACTCTACGGTAACAGCGAGCTACCTGCAAATAAAACAACGATTTAACGATTAAAGCACAGTAAAACTAAAAATAACCTACTCTAATTTCATGATGAAATATGCCCTTGGAAATATGAATATCTTTTCAAAAAGAAACAATCAAAATCTGATCGTTATTGGCTGAGCAATTACGTAATAAACGTATACAAACTTACAGTTAAATTCACGACCTCCTTTTTTTTGGAGTCGGTTAAAATGACTATTGGCTCCACAGGGCTTGTAATAGCTAGTTGCTATTAGGCTCCAATAATTCAGGCATATCAGATAATTAGGTAATACTTTTTTTCCCGTGTTGGTCCGGGTCCGTTGAGTGGAATATACCATCTGCTTCTTTGCCAGGCAGCTCGTGATAGGGAAGCTCAAGTTAAAATATAGGTCATCATCAGCTAGACCACTGGTGGTAGAGTGCTGTGTACCAACTTGCCCGGGTAGGTATCCCCCGTCTTACTTATACCTGCCTCTATAATGTCTAGTGTCTCGGTCATGTTCCGGTCCGGAGAGTATAGAGCCAGCAGACTTGCACAATAGGCCTAACGTAACAGTCGCAAAATAGCGACGCACCTATAACATCTATGGTATCTATATATGCTATATATATGCTTCGGTTATCTGTTACCACTACGAGACCCGTGTGCTTGTTCACTGACCTGTCACAAAAAATAAATGAATTAAAAACCTTTTTATGTGATTAGAAGGCGATAGATACCTATAATGTGTTCCCCGTGTTGGTCCGGGCTCCTTTGCAGAAAAGACCATCTGCCTCTCTTGCCAGGCAGCTCGTAAAAGGCGAGCATATGCTTATCGTCGCTAACACCGTGACATCTGACTAGGTGGTAGAGTTTCGCAGCGACTCGCTCGGATTGGTACCACCGCCTTACCTATTCCTGCCGCCATAACGTCATGACGTGTTCCGGTCCGGAGGGTAAGGTAGCCGGTTAACTTACTTTTGCTCGAGGCCTAACATCCTGACCTCAAGTTGGCAACGCATCATTAACATCTTTGGTGTCTCTAGGCGGCGTGAATTTCTTACCATCAGGAAATCCGCCTGCTTGTTTGCCTTCCTATAACATAAAAAAAAATGTGACAAATAATATTACGTTATATACATAAAAGTTTTTAAATGTACCTTTAAATAAAGAAACTCTTGGACTTTTTAAGTATAACTTTGGTATAACTTATGACTTATTTAAATAGACTACCAATTTCGCTTTTTAAAGCATCGTTAGAGCTAAAACTTAAACAACCAAGCAATATTTTTGTTTTTTAAATGTGTTGTATGTTATGTAGGTAAGAAAAACTTTAAAGTAAGTAAGAAAAGCTTTATAACATTTAAACTTATAATAACATTGCAATAAGTAAAATATTCCTCATCTTTAAAAGAATAAAGTAAATGAAATCTCAGCTTACATATTATGCATTCTCCATGGGCGCTTAAATTTCGTATTCATTCGAATACATTCAAAAATTTCTAATAGGAGTAGCGCTTCGTTTTCAATAGAAAAATTTCGAGACGAGCCGGCAATAACTCTGAAGGGAGAAAATCGCATTTCGGTCGAAAGAGGGCAAATCTTTTATGTAATATCAGATTGTCATCGCGATTATTACAGGCAAATAGAATACGGCGGATCAGTAAGTAGGTTATCTTCCTGCTTCCTTTGGCTGGAATCACTTTATTGGATGTCGAATGCTAGGTACAATCGTCTTATTTTTATGCTTAGTCATATTTAGAGTTAACAGCACAATTCGATAGAAATATAACTTCAAATATTTACGTATTACAGTGGTAATTAACTAGTGTACAAGAATAGAAATTCCTTTGGATGGAATTTATTTCTGCAGTAATTCCGGTTTTATATATTCTCGTGTTTTTATCTTGAGGAGAATCATTGGTATTTAACCCACAAATCCAAAAATCAAGCAGTGAAAATAAAATGGAAGGCAACGTTTACAAAAAACTGATTATAGCTATACTTAGAACAAATTAAAATATTAATATACTGATTAAGTTTGTAAAACATCTACACTACAATTACATTAGGTACAATTCTCATTATTGAAAAAGCCTTTGCAGGATATTCGTGTATGTGTGTGTGTGTGTGATACAAAAGTTATTTGATTAGAGTTGGAACTAATAACATGCGTTAATAATAATAATAATATTTATTTGCGCAAATAGGGTAAGGAGGGTCTTAAATAGGTACTAAACAAGCTCTCAATCCAATTTTACCAAATAGTTGGCTTGCAAATATTTTGTACAACTCTTAATATTCATTATTAGGTACTGTATATAAAATGATTCCATCATTAAAATAAAATTTCTGTTTTCAAATTAACTACATTTACTAGTCATGATTAATATATTAAATTTCAATAATAATAAAAAATAATTTCCGAATACTAAAACGATTGTCAATAAATCAATTTAATCAAAAAAATAAAAACATTGTAATTATGTAGTTAAATAATCATTGATGTCATAAAAGCATTCTTCACATAACCATGTCTTTGGTACCATTTTAATTTTTGTAAATACTAATTCTTTAAATTTTTGTGGTAATTTGTTATGTATTTTAATGGCCATTACGTAAGCATTTTTTTATAAATACTTACTTTACATGGAGGAAATAAGAATAAGAAAAAACGCCCAACTAGCTGTTCATTTTGTAGGGTTAAAACATGAATCAAACTTTTGTCGTACGGAGGGTTACGTCAATTTGTTGGAAATGATTTTCCGCGACTCAAATTGCTATCAAACAAATGTCTGCAACCGAAGATATGTCGACGGTATTTATTAGTTGATAACTGCGAAAAGATTTATTCTTAACTGACATCTATTTTGTAGAGAAATTAATTTCGAATGACAATCTTATCACAGAGAATTTTTTTGAAATAATTAAAGATTAAATAAATGAAAATAGTTCTTTTAGATTAAGTGGGTATTGGTTCTATCTTTACTATGGTATTGTTTAGGTATGACACTGAAATACATAAATTTTAAGAATCAAGAAATTTGTTGGTTAGATTACATTTGTACCAATATAATAGCTTATACCTAATTGAAATCACACATTTTTTTCAAATAAAGGACCTCATCATACTGCAAATAAAAAAAAATATTATGAGCAGTAACACTGCAAAAATAGAGTAATTTCTTCGATTTCCCTAGATATTAATTATCAGATCCTGACTTAGTGGTAATGAAACCACTTCGGAAATACGCTTCTTCGAAAAAGAAAGAATTTTTAAAATCTGTTTACAAATGTGAATAAGAAATCGATTTAAGTAAATAAAAATAAGGAATCGAACACATAACCACATCCTTTTTTCGAAGTCGCATAAAAAGCATAAGATTCGTTTTACATTTTACAGTCCAAATTACTCCCGAAATTAATTCGATCTCGAGTTTGTTTCTGATTCGTATTCGATTCTGATTCGAACTCGACTTGAAACGGTATTCCTGAACAAATACGAATCGTGTACTACGATCGATTTGCGACAAGACTACATTTTACGAGTATGTTTTTAATGGGTTCAAGTTTTTCCTATCGTTAAAGTTTTAACAGTAAATCACAGGAATCGTAGAAGGTAATCATACAATGAAGTGAATCGTATAAATCTAGCGAGATTGCAAAGCGTGTCTATTTACTGCATCCGAGTCGGAAGTCAGATGCGCGGAAAAATCGCAGATTATTAGCAGCCTAGACTCGGAACGACATATTCATATTTAAATGTCACCGTGTGAATGCAGCTCATGTGAAACACGCTGTCGTCATCGTTAATAATATCTTATTACGGCAGTAATAGTGCTTTACGCTTGAAGTATACCTTCAAAGGTTATTCATTAGTTTTAGGGACAAAATAAAATTGACAGGTCTAACATCCGTATTCAAAAAGCATACTTCGATAAGTAATGAAACAGAAATGTGCGAATTACGACATTTAGCTATGCGTTCCTTGGGTCAAACCATCCAATCTATACATATAATAAATTTGTAGAAGGGACAATTCTGTACATTGAAAATATTGAAAAAATAAATAGCAAAGGGTGTTACTGGATCGATACCAAACCCAAATATGTGATTAAAAAAATGTTTGTCTGTATGTTCAGACATCACGTAAAAACTAACGGTTCGATTTCGTTGAAACTTGGTATAATTATACCTTATTATCGTAGGCATAAAATGGGATACTTTTTATCCTGGAAAAATGCGCAAAAAAAAAGTAAGTAAGTATCTTCACGTCCATATCCCCGAAGAGGTAGGCAGAGGCACAACCAGGGCACCCACGACTAGCCGATGACACTTAATTTTTAGTTTTGTCAAGCAAAGACCGGCATCAGCGCGGACGGAGTTGCGGGCGGAAGCTAGTTCATAATAGTTTTCAAGTATTGTTTATGAATTGGATGAAAGGAGTATGAAGCTTGTTGCAAGGAACGCATAGCTAAATGTCGTAATTTGCACAACGTTGTTTTATTACTTAGTGAAGTATGCTTCTTGAACACGGGTTTAAGTCTGTAGACTTACACCTTGCAGAATAAGTAAAGTTAAATAATGAAGCGAAGCAAAACTACAATAACGGACTCCGACTTTTTCATTGGGTACCACATCGCGGTAAACTAAGGGCCGAATAATAGCGTAACAATCAGGGATCAAATATAGAATCTCCTACTTTTCTGGAGTTGGTTAAAAAAAGTTTTTTCAATAACAAATAATGACAATTTATGGTAATGGAAAACAGTGGGATGTTATAATTTGGTATACCAGGGAACCTCCCCTGCGTGCGCGCGCTTGTGTATACGTCTGTATGTGGTATCAATTATCATGACTCCTTAACGAATGGTCCGATTACGATGCGGATTTTTTTGTTTGAACGTTGACGTGATCGGCATGATTCTTAGTTACATTACGTATTTTGTATTTGATATTCAACATATGGGATATACAGTCCTTCCATATCTGTGGAGTTAATTGACGAAGCACTTCTCCAATAAAGCTACGTATTTTATTTTATGTCAATGTCATATTTTTTGCGTATAGAAATTTATCTAGGTGTACCAACTAAATAATAACTATTTATTTAGCAATTCGTGCAGTTTATTCAGGTTCTTTTTAAAATTTGAACCTTGAATAAATATAGAAAAACAAGAATGCAAGAGAACCAAAATCGCCAAACCTAACACATATAGCAAAATTACTTGAAAAAAACAGGTACAACGGACACATTTGAACGCATAGATTGAAGGATGAATGAAGAATCATTTACATCTCAGTAAATTGTAAATACGGAATTCCATTCCAATGTGATCTCTTTTTCTTACATCAAAAATTGAGTATTTTCCTCGATTTCCATGGGATTCCATCATCAGATCCTTGATAGCAATAGGATCACCTTGGGAGCTATTTTAACCAAAAAAAGAATCTTTGAAATCACCTTCTTCTTTATTCGGTGTCAATTACAAGTGGCTGATAAATTTAAGTTTTTCGTTTTACAAAAATCTATATATATTTACGTTTCAAAAAATCGGTATCACAGGACAGAAATATAAAATGCGTTATTTAAAGGTATCCTTATTTGTAAACTTGACATTTGCATCTAAAAATTCAGTCTCTGATATTAAAAAATAGACATAGATAAGAATAACTGGTTGCCTGGTTACTTAAATCTGAATAAAATTATTTCATTTGCAATTTTCCGCCAACAAAATATGTTTAATGGCGTAACAAAACAGGCAAAATAGTGCGCTAAGAATGAATTGGACTTACCGGAAGCTAAAACTTCCAAATATATCCAGCTCCACATAACACACACCACTAAACTGTTTTATTAGCACCAACAATACATACACTACTAAAAACTCAACGTACATTTCGCTTCGTAACCGAAGCATCATAAGGAGAATTCGACTGCACTCCACGAAGATCGAGCAAATAGTATCTGCTATAATTTTTTTTGGGGGAAATTGCAAATTAAATAATTTTATTAAGATTTAAGTATGACCGCCTCGTTGGTCGAGTGGCTAGCGTACACGCCTAACTACACCGTACAACCGCGAGGCTCGGGTTCGATGCCCGACGGGGGCAGACATATTTTGTGTGATGAACATTTAGATGTCTGCATTTCCGGGTCTGGGTGTTTATTAAATTTATTCTGGTATATCTATTTAAGTATTTCTATGTATTAGTATCGTTGACTAACACCCATAACACAAGTATACAATTTGCTTAGTTTGGGGTTAGATTCAATTTGTGTATCTTGTCCAGGGATATTTATATTTATTTATTTATTTCCGCCCTCCTCTTCTTCTATCAATTTGCCTGGTTCCGTTTTAAGGTAGCCTTACACCTGATTTTAGATTATTGAAATTTGCAGTTAATCGTCAAATTTTGAAAATGTTTGATTGGCCACATAAGCAACGTAGTAAATAACAAACAATGTTCACACAACCATTTCAAACCATCATTAAATTCCAAGAATTAACTCGAACAACAATTTAACAGCTAAAATATCTAAGTTGCTGAACCGGAAACCATTTTATCGAAGAACAATCAAAACGAGTTACAATATTACAAAGACTTAAGGGATCTACTCCTAAATATCTCAACTACACTACAAAGGGATAAAAATGTTCGCTGCAATTTTGCGGAGAGTCAACGACTCAATCCCACGCCGCTACGGGGAGCTAAACCGAATTTATGGTTTGAAAATTAAACTTAAATTGGATATAGCCGAGATATTTTTAAGCATTTGCATTAAGCGATTAATTACAACGTTATAAGATTTGTGACGGGACCGTTCGACTTGGCTATAATTTTCTCATCTCCTTTTAATATTTATTAACTTGTTTATTGTATTTATGATTTATGTTTAAGTAAGATTTATTTTATTTAAAGATTGATGTTATAAATGCGAAATTGTTTGTTCTTCTTTTACGTTTCAGTGGAGCTAAGTTATGGTATAATTTACGTGTTTGGAGGACCCGGGAAGACCAAGGTTGATATTGCACTATCAAATCGCTCGGCTGTTATCGAAGGGTAGTGTCAGGAGTATCTGAAACGTAAATGTTGCCTGTTAAAGCATCGTGAGAGTTGGCACTCGATAATCTCTGCCTACACCGTAAGGGACTTGACTTGAAGATATGTATATATAATGACCGCCTCGTTGGTCGAGTGGCTAGCGTACTCGCCTAACTATATCGACCAACCGCTAGGCTCGGGTTCGATTCCCGACGGGGGCAGGCATTTGTGTGATGAACATTTAGATGTCTGCATTTCCGGGTCTGGGTGTTTATTAAATTTATTCTGGTATCTATTTAAGTATTTATACGTAATAGTATCATTGACTAACACCCATAACAGAAGCATATAATTTGCTAACTTGGGGGTTAGATTCAATTTGTGTAATTTGTCCAGGGGTATATAATGTTCTTGCCTGCTATCATGGCCCCTATAAAATTGTATTACGTCTTGTTCTATGCCTTTTCTTTGTATGTGCTAATAGTAAAAGTAGACGGCATGGTCAGTTGTGTTTTTTCCAATGGAAGATATCGAAGAAGCGAGTGATCTGATGGCAAGAGGTCCCCGTCACATTTTTACGCCATAGATGTGCGCCTGCAATAATAAATAAATAGACTATTTTTCTGAAATTTTTGATTTTTTTTGTTCGATAATTTACTGAATATTTACCTACTATGAAAACAAGTGTATATACCTATTTATTATTTTAAGGCTTAAGCAGACTTACATATAATTTATGAGATGTCAAATTTCAAAACACCGACTTCATTTTCATTACATCATCGAAATACACAAAATCAAGAAAAAAAAACAACTTGTTGGATATTGATTTTTGGTTTAAGGGACACTCTAATTATATTCGATGTGGGTCGGGTAAACATCTTCCATTTTGAAGTCGGTTAAAATTAACCTGCATCTGTAAGCTTAAAACATTTCAGAAACAAACATTTAAGTTAATTAAAACGTTTTACAAAAAAAGATTTTTATTTGTGCCCTACATTTTAGAAACGCATTTAGGGATATCGCAAAAAGAAGAGGAATGGGAAAGTACTCAGATTACTTTTGTATTGCGTATTGACATTGGAAGCTTTTATCATCTTTAGCGAGGGTAAAATGTGAATCAAATTTAAATAGGCAAATACCGTACATAGCTGTGTTTATTGTGATCAGAGATAAGATAGTTTTTGACAGGAAATTATTTCAGAATGTCTTGAGTTCTTGCTGTAAATATACATATAGTTAAATCAAGAATAGTTTTAGAATCTGAAAAAAAAACCAATAGAAAAATAAATCAGAATGTCCAAAAGTGATAGGTATACTTCTGTTTCCCGACAGAGGCAGACAAGCATTTGTGTGATGAAGATCTGTCTGCGTTTCCGGGTCCGGGTGTTTATCAAATTTATTATGGTATCTATTTAAGTATTTCTATGTATTGTAATCGTTGACTAACACCTACAACCAACCAAATAATTTGCTTGCTTTAGGGTTAGTTTCAATATGTGTAACTTGTCAACGGATATTTATAATGTTTATTTTAATTGTCTTCAAATAAAATTATAAAGTATAAACTATGCCATGAACTTGAGGCCACATAACGAAGTATATTTGTCTAAAAGAACGAAAAAAAAACATATTTTACTCTCAAAATATTACATCCCACAAAATATATACAGCATTTACTCGTATAATTTGTTTATACGATACAGATGTTAAGACAAACAAGGTTTTATGCTTTAATTAGTTTTTTTAATAACTACTTATAATGTATTAATCAAATTGGATATGTTGAAAAGTAAATTCGCATCACATTTCCTAGTATTGTTTTCAAGATTAAAAAAAAAACTTAATCCGAGAACATGTCTATACATACATATATATCTTTACGCCAAGTCCCTTACATGGTAGGCAGAGAGAATTGACCTGCCTATCTTCCTCCATATTCGGGTACCCTTTTCATACAAACGCGTCGGTTTCACCCTCGGATAACACACGAAAGATTTCATCATGAAATCGCTCGTTCTCACCTTGGTCTGTATATCTGCTTTTTATTGTATGTCTATAACGAAGACATTTGTAAATGAATAGAATCGTATAAATGAGTATATGGATCGAAGACGATACTTTAAACACTGAAGCCAGTCAACGCGTCGGCGACGCCAGGAGACGGCTTACCCGGTTTTCTTCATCCCTCTTTATTGATATTACCGTCGCCGCATTAAGCACTTGACACGCTCTTGTATTGACTTTTACGCAGCCACTACAATAAAACTTAAATCAGCGGCACCATAACCTACGTCTAGAGAGAGCCTCATTTAAAACTAAAGAGAAAGAAAAAAAAAGAAAAACTTTTCACTACTTTAACTTACACTAATATCGTCTGCACTTGATAAAACTTCGTTATTAATTGGGAATGCCCAGCTAAGCGAAACCAAACGCTTAATGTCATCTTAGTCCTTTGTGGTCTAGTGATGGACTTGACTTCATGAGGTTCGATTTACATAAATTTACGGGTTTGATTTCTGCGTCCGGTGAAAGAAAATATGTTTTTTTAATTATCTAACTAAACATTGTTGCTTGGGATTGGATTGCCGATTGGCGATAGTTTTGCGACCTATCACACTGTTGGAGTTTTTATCTTCAACTAGACGTGGGTAATCTGGTTACACTTCTCCCTAGCTGTTGCCAAACAGTACAAGTGTTTCATTTAACAATTTTATCACGTTTGTGTATAGCATAGTTTGGCATACTTTTTTTGGATATATTTTAAATAATTTCGTGCTGATTGCTTTTCGTAGAAGCTAGATGTGCCAAAAATGGATATTTATATATTTATGTGAAACGTCAGCGAATAAGCATACGGTTCTTTTGATGGCAAAGGTAGACCGTGGCGTATAGTTACCGTAGTTATACCGGCTCCCCTACCCTCCTGACTGAAACATGACAGATATTTGCGGCAGGAATAGGTTAGGCGGTGGATCCCTACCTGGGCAAGTGGCAACACAGCGCTTTACCACCTGGTGGAAACTAAGTGACATGGTTAAAACGTAGTCAATGGTATGGCAACACTTAGTAGCATATTATAAGTATCAGTTCCCTAAGCGAGACATCCGTCTCACAGTATAATCACCGGATCACAATAATGAAAGAGCTTTTCTAAGCGGAGCTTATATAGGCACAAACGTCCAGTGGCGAGAATCGTCGCCTATAATTGTGTCCGGCTTACTTAAGGTAGCTTTTATTACACATTCACAGAGATCTTAAAGCTAACCCCACTTTAATATGTGGTTACTTGTAGTCGTTAGAGTTAATAGATATGCAAAGTACTTTAACTTCTTGTGTTTTTAACCGACTCCAAAAGGCAGGAGGTTTGTTTTCTTTGTATTTGTTTTGATATGTTACGCAATTACTGTACCAATAATGAGCGGATTTTTGTGATTTCTGTTTTCAAAGGTAAGTTTTTGAACAATATCAGAAAAGTATTTTTTGTATTATGTCAACTAGCTGTTATCTGCAGCTTCGCCTGCGTTTTCACAGGAACCCGTTCTGCAATTTGGATTAAAGTATATGCTCATATGTTGCCTTTATGTTAATCCAAGTCACAGTCTATCTGTGTTCTAAATTACACACAAATCCCTTCAGCCATTCGAGCGTGATAGTGTAACTCATAAACTTTCGCATTTTTGATATTAGAAGGATTATGCCAAATTTTTGATTTTGATATTATGTTAGGAAGTTTTAGTCAGTTTCTCTCTAGTTTACGGCGCTTAAATATATATTTAACATCTTATTTTGTAGGATTTCAAAAACCATTTAAAGCAAATTTTTATTTTCATATTCTTTGTTAAACAAACAATATTAGCCTATAAAAAGTTTTAGCATAAATATCTATGTTTATTGTTAGTTAACTTCTCTACTGGACTAAGACCAAAGAACTGCTGGATTTACATTTTACTTTAATATTCAGAAGTTTAAGTCAGCGTAGAGTAGAAGATAAAATAATCACAAGTCAATGTAGGCAGTTTCGTAAAAAACTAAAATTTTGATTATTTTATTATTATTTTATCCGGGGTTTGTAGACACAAAGTCTTGTCTGTAACGCATGATTAACATCTTTCGTGTCATAGGTAACATGCATTACTTACTATTAGGAAATTCTTTTACAAAGTTGAATTACAGTGCTTTAAAAAATAATGATCAAGTAAGTCTTGGTAATGGAAATCTTATAATCAAAATTTCAATATATATAAATTACGTGTCACGTTGTTTATCCGCAATGGACTCCTAAACTACTTAACCGATTTCAATCAAATTTACACACCGTGTGCAGTTTGGCCTAACTCGAAATATATGATAGCTTACATCTTAATTTACCTCTGGCGAAGCCGTAGGTAGCAGTTAGAACGTATATAGATTACATTACAAAAATATATTATAAGTAAGTATCTTCACACCCATCTCCCCAAAGAAGCAGGTAGTGGTACAACCAGGATACCCACGGTTAGCCGAAGTGTAACTGTCACAGGTTGTGTACCTATTGCCAACCAGACTCTTAGACAACGTAGTTGTTATAAGAAAATTAAAAGAAAAAAAAATTGAGTTGTGAATCGAATCCGAGACCTGTTACTACAGGCCAATATCGAACCACTAGACCATACAAACAATTATTATGTCATAATGTATTATTATTGTTTTTTGTCATTTAAGCCTTAGTGTCCCTTCGTATAAAGAAAGAGAAGTACGAATTCGAAGTTTAGTTTAATTGGACAGGTCTATAGGTCTTAGTCAGAATTAATATTTTTTTACATTTTGCATTGGTCTTTTTTCACAAATAAACATACAAACTTTCTCATTAATTATAATATCAGTCGGATACTTATTATAAGAGTGGATAGATTTTGTTATTTTTTCACGCTAAAACAGGATTAGGACTACCACTAGATCGGAATCGCGGCCACAAACAAAGAGGATCCTGGGAAACACAGTCAACAGGCTTGTCTTTTTTCGAAATGAATCATAACTACATAGTATAAAACAAAGTCGCTTCCTATGCCTTTATCCTATCCTATGTGCCTTTGAGTGCATAAATCTTTAAAACTGTGTAACGGATTTTGATGCGGTTTTTTTAATGGTTTAAGTGATTGAAGAGAAAG
Source organism: Calephelis nemesis (assembly GCA_002245505.1). NCBI lineage: Eukaryota > Metazoa > Arthropoda > Insecta > Lepidoptera > Riodinidae > Calephelis > Calephelis nemesis. The sequence continues at coordinate 26,062 of NJDD01002906.1, forward strand.
GTTTATATGTATATTTCATAACCGTGCGAAGCCGGGGGGCTGCTAGTGACATTATTAACTACACAAACGTATTATACTCGAATAAGTATATAAGGACATCTTAGGTATAAAGTATTAATGTACTAGTTTATCAAAGTCCTTGTAGAATAAAAGTTAGTGGCAAGACAGTCGACTTTGCCGCCATAGCCGCAACAACTGCCTAACTTGGCAACACTTTAATTAGTATTTGCTACTCCGAGTACGTCAGAAACAGTTTAAAAGGGGTTTAGAAGATATCGTATAAAACAATTTGTGTTAAATTTAAAATTTTTTGTTTGAAATGTTTTAAAGAAATTAAAATTAACAGCAAATTCTTTTTGTTAGAAAGAATTTATGTTCATTAAATGTTTGAAAATGCGAACTTCGTAATTATAATTAAGAACATCTATTTTTTTGTTGTTGTTTATAAACACGGTATAGAATACATTTATTTTTGACTCTGGTGAATTATGGTATGTTTATTGTTTATTTCAATATCAAAGTCAAAAGTTATTTATTCTGTGGGTTTAGGTATTACATTGATGATACATCTTCCAAAATACTGGTCTCTAAAAGTTGCCGAGTAGGCGTACAGATTTATTATACAAATGTTGTTGTGAGTACTTAAAAACATTTTTCTTTATTACTCGTACTTAAAAACAGCGTTTACTAGGTTTGTTCCAATTCAATTACAATGTTTATTCCTATTTAATGTTTCAATTCAATTCAATGTAATGATTCAATGTTTATCCTCCGCGTTGGTCGAGTGGCTAGCCTACGACCGACCAACCGCGAGGCTCGGGTTCGATTCCTGACGGGGCAGGCATTTGTGTGATGAACATTTAGATGTCTGCATTTCCGGGTCTGGGTGTTTATTAAATTTATTCTTGTATCTATTTAAGTATTTCTATGTAATAGAATCGTTGACTAGAACGCTTAATACAAGAATATAATTTGCTTACTTTGGGGTTAGATTCAATTTGTATAACTTGTCCAGAAATTTTCATTTTATATTTATATTTATTAATCGAATTTAGACTCCTTTATTTAAATTTTGTATGTTAATCGATTTCTCCGTTATTTTTGAACTGATTTTCAAATATTTTATTATTTGAAAGAGCGTACTTGCGATTAGTTGAACATAATGGTAGTACAAAATAGTAATTACACGCAATACTTATATCACTCCATACTACTTACCTAACCTATGAGAGACTAAGTGTGTTGATATGTTTGTATGTATGTATATCCACATATTATCGTTAAATTGGAGTGTTTGTACGAAAAGCATAATTAATGTGAGCGGAGCTTGGCAAGTCTATAAGGTTCGTGACATTTAGCACTTGATACTTCCTGTTAGGGATTTGGCGTAAAGATGTATGTAAGTTAGAAAAAAACAAGATACATTTGTAAAAAAATCTAAAAGAGAGAAAAAAGAAAATATTTAGTTAACAATATTAAACAGCGAAGAAGCAGACGGCAGTTATAACCTAACGATGAGAGATAATCATGTGTTCAAATTTGAAGTTTATCTCACATTCCGGCACGGAACTAAATAGGTAAGGCGGTGAAACCAATCCGGAAGAGCTGCTGCACTCTACCAGCTAATTAACGACTGCACTGCTGGAATAATCCAGCTACACAATTTACTAATACAGCCCTTAGTAGATTATGGGGTCGTCCCTTTCTCACACCGAAAGGTTTTTCCGCAGTATTTGTTATAAGTAAGGGAGCTTTATAAGGCTTTACAAGCTTTAAAATTGTAATACTGGAAGAATTCTAAACACCAACTTGATAGATGACCCCAGTCATGTTGATTAGACAAAACCCAAGAAAATATAAACGACTTTACCACAGAAAAATAGACGCCTGATTAAAATTAAGGACTGTCTAAAATGAACATCCAACCAATAACACGCTACACGTGGATGACGTGGCAGCATGTTATTAGTAGAGAATCCAAGTTTAGACTGTGTTTATAAAAACACGTGTACGACGGATGTTTGGTTAAACACGTGTTCAACGAGTGTTTATTTTTTTGTAATAAGATGGTTACAATGTACGCTAACTTCATAAACCTATGCAATTTTTTGTTTAATTGAATCGCCGGTCTTGAACTACAAGTCGTATTTGAAATAAAAAATGGAATTTTGTTGTCTAACTCTTAACGCTATGTACTATCGGCAAAGTTCGCGCTGATACACTAGTACGTACGTACGTACGTGTATGTGCTACGAGCTACAGATTTGCGAAAAAAAATACTAAAATGTTATATTAATAATGTTTTGTATTACATTTGTAAAATACGGCAGCCATTACAAATTAGTTCTAGCATCTAGTACAATCTATTCGAGATATGCCCGCAAAGCCGTTCTCAATGGATGGCGTCGGGTAATAAGCTCAGGGATGGGCTATTACAAGGCAACGGGAGAAATTCATATCGTAATAGAGCCTAACGGGTATCAGTAGCGTGCAACTTTTATGGAGAGCTCGGTAGATTGGAGCTGGTCACAATCGATTAGGTATACTCGCACTCGTAGTTCCGACTCGGAAAATTACTACTGTTTGCTCTTCTATCTATAATGCCACTGTTTCATATGATAAGCTTGATTGAGTTTTAGTTTTTAATACGTATTAGCGACGCCATCGTTTTATTTTGATATTTCGTTATTAATAGATGCTGCCGTATACGCACACATTATAGCCATCTTCTGTAGTTTAGATATCGGGATAATAAGTAGCCTTTGCGCCACGAATGCCTAAGCCTCGTATTCCCACTCATAAAAGTAATATAATATTTTTATGATGCCAATTATAGCAATTTAAACAAAGAAACAGCAAGTTGAATAATTAATACAATATTTAACTGGATCTTTTTGATATATGAAAACACAATGTTTCACTTAATATATTAAAAAAATGTGAAATAAGCAGTATTAGGCTACCGATTTCACTATTTTCTTCAGGGCCATGTTAACTTATTGTAAGCTAATTTACCAGTTAATAACTAACAACGAAAGTTTGGCGGCTACTGTCGGGACATTGCATCTATAAAATTTATAATGTGAAACAGTGCAAGTGTTTTTCATATATAAAAAATACATTTTTTTATGATATTGGAAGGCAAACAATCAGACGGATTTCCTGATGGTAAGAAATTCACGCCGCCTAGAGACACCAAAGGTGATAATGGTGCTTTCCCAACCTGAGGCCGGAATGTTAGGCCTCGAGCAAAATTAAATTTACCGGCTACCTTACCCTCCAAACCGGAACACCTTATGGCGGCAGGAATAGGTAAGGCGGTGGTACCAATCCGGGTGAGTCGCTGCGAAACTCTACCACCTAGTAGGATGTCACGATGTTAGTGACAGTAAGCCAAGGCTCGCCTTTTACGAGCTGCCTGGCAGGAAGGCAGATGGTCTATTCTGCAAAAGGAGTCCGGACCAACACATAATTTTAACAAGTGTCAAGGATGTAAATAATTGGATACATTTAACTGGATCTTGTAGGTCATTTAGCATCCGCGGCAATACGTAAGTGATGACACATTTTTTATTCCCGCATTGGCCCTTTATAAAAATACTATTTGCCGCCTTTTTTTAGCACTTTGTAAGAGGCTAGCAAAAGTTAAACTGGTTATTAGCATTAAACCATAGGAAGTAAAGTGTCATGCAACTTGGTTGGCTACGGCTATGAATACCGCGAATATGTTACTGCGGCCATAATAAGGGGGATACCCTAACTAATAAAACTTACGCGCCCGTTGACCTGGTGTGAAACTTGATTTTTGTTAGCAAAATTGGAGTTATACACCCGATTAACGGGCTCGTAAGTTATATTAGTAAGGGGGTATATACATAGAAATTAATCCCCATTTCGCGTGGTTGTACGCCTGAACGGATGTACAAATTTACTCAGGAGAAGATTTTTGCGAAGAGAAAACCCAGGAAAATTGCCGGGAAAATGGGAAAAACATATTTTTCTCTGCAAACTGTTAGTTGCTGTCAAGCGATACGAAGTTCGCCGGATCGGCTGGTTTAAGACATGAGACATTAAATATGTTTATACTTAGTTCGTAGCCTCCGTAGCGTTACGTCAACTCTAGATTGTATTTCTGCCTCAGTCCTTTGTTACCCTCTTAGTTTTTATTGCCTATTAAAATCTTTTATATTACTTTCGTAATGTTTGTATTTAGTGAAAGGCGTACCCGCCGATTTAAGACGATTTTGTTTTTTAAATTATTAATGTATTTATTTTTAAATTAAAAGTACCGTAGTTCCCCGTATTGGTCCGGGCTCCTTTGCAGAATAGACCATCTGCCTTCCTGTCAGGCAGCTTGTAAAAGGCAAGCCTTGGCTTACCGTCATTAACACCGTGACATCTGACTAGGTGGTAGAATTTTGCAGTGACTCTCCCGGATTGGTACAACCGCCTTACCTATTCCTACCGCCATAACGTCATGACGTGTTCCGGTTTGGAGGGTAAGGTAGACGGTAAACTTACTTTGCTCGAGGCCTAACAACCCGGCCTCAGGTTGGCAACGCACCATTACCATCTTTGGTGTCTATAGGCGGCGTGAATTTCTTACCATCAGGAAAACCGTCTACTGTTTGTCTTTCAATATCATAAAAAAACTTAAAATCAATTTCTCAATAAAAGCTTATTTTTTCCGTCCGTTTTAAATCAATATTCGCTAATATTCTGCCTCTCTGTATGTCTGTCCATTATTCAAAGCCACTTCAAAACCAATAGAAACTTTGTAGGTAGGTTAAAATAGTTTACAATGTAAGTAAAATATAAAAAATAATAATTTAAAAGCAATACTTATAAAGTGACCAATCCTTTACCAATAACTTTTACATACTATTTTTATTTTTGATATCTCAAATCTAAGAAAGTATGAGCTGTAAACATTAATTGAAACTTTTAACTAAAATTGCTTTGACCTTTAGTGATGATCACTAGGTAAAGTGTACATCAAATAGCTGTCAAATGACGTATTTATATTTGCTATCTCCATTACATTTCTGGTGGTCACAGGAGATAGCCAATATAAAACACGTCATTTGACAGGTATTTGATGCACACTTGACCCAGTGATTATCATTAAAAAGATACGGAATCAGCCCCCTGGATATAGTCACATTTTCAAATACAAAAGATTTTGTTATTTATACAAAAACTTAAAAATAATGTGATTTTATTGGTAGAGGTATACTATAGTTGTATTTAGAGAAACCCGGAACTGCTACTACAGAACCCTTTATTGCTGACTCTCGAGTAGGACTAGAGAGAAATAGCCACTTTATTTAGTTCTCCCGCGAGAACTGCTTGAGGTATGAGAATCAAAGTAGACTAGTAGTAGTATTTGTTTTGAGCTTATAGTAGACTAACGTCAAAATTTTAGGCAGTCTATCTGTAAGTCTATAGCCAATTCCAACTTTACTTTAAAACAATATTTTAAAAATGTAACTGGTTCTAAAAAGGAATATCATTTCATAGCCTATGTTTCAATTTTTTGATAGTCATGTGCAGTATTTCTAACTAAGTTTGTAGCAGTTTGGCGCAACTTTCATCTAAGAAAAAGGATTAAGTTTGCAATGTTTTTTATAATTCATAAAATCAGGCACTAGTTGCCTTAATTCTTAATGCCTTTAGACTTATTTTCAAAATGTACGGGTTATACTTTTTCACCATGTTATGTCAAGTCACATGTGTCACTTTAAGTAAACTTCATACAAAATTCGGGTTTGCTATGTATCTATGGAAGTCCCGCCTCTTATTACGTTGTATTTATATACTCTTTGCGCAGTATTTCTAACTAGCTCTTGCTAAAGAGTATTTATATTCCTTGCTAACTAGTTTGTGTTCGTGATATATTGGTGTCTAGTGAGTCTATTTAAAGCAACTACATCTATCATTACGATTGAATTCTACACAATAAATATAAATGAAATCCGAAATCGAAACAGCCACTTCCTTAAAATAAATAGTTTTAAGTCCAAATCTAATTCCAAATGGGTGGAAAGCCTCTACGTCAATATCCCCTTTCCTTTAAATAAACGAAGCTTATTTAATGTTTTTAAGGACTTGACTGCGGACACTTAAACCCTTTGCGACGGGCCCGCGGCAGTTTTGTGAATGGCAACAGCGCTTTGGCGTTTCTGATATCGACATCTTCATCACCCTTATCTTAATACAGTATTTTGTTTTGATAAATATATTTTTATGTGTTTTACTTCGTCGCAATTACAGTTATTAGATACTTACTTGAAATTAATATTGCGGGATAAAAGTCTATTCAATATATTTATAAATGCTCTATAAATGCTCTAAGGCTCTGTGGTCTAGCGGTCCGGCGTTGAACTTGACTTTTTGAGATCCCGGAATCGAGCCCCGTGGCAGGCCAAAAATTATAATTAGAAAATATTAGTCAATGATTTCATATGTCTATGATATTAGTATATTTTCTAATAAAAACAACGTGTATATGTGTAACGTGTACATTGTTATAAATGTATATTTTCAATTTTCTAATAAAAATAACGTTGCCCGTTATTGGATATGTGCTCAGTTGGCGATAGGCTTGCCACCTATCACATTACGGTGCTTAGTGTCTTCTGCTAGTCGTGCGTGACTTGTTTGTGCCTATGCCCAACCTTTTGGGTATATTAGCGTGGAGATGTTTACTTTATTTTTAAAATATAATATTAAAAAAGTGGACTTTTATTTTAATAATATACCTAGTAGCGCTTTAACAAACTACGAATCGATCTCCGACTAATTAAAAGTTAAGTATATTATTGGCACATAAGTACATAAGTATAAATAGTACGTATGTTTGTATAAAATACTAGCCAAGCTGGCGAACTTCGTATAGCTTGACATTAACAGATACCAACAGTTTGGAAAAAATAAAGTGTTGGTTTCCCATTATCCCTGCAAATTTCTCTGTTTTCTTCTTCATCTTGGTCTGACAATAACTAACACAACAAAAAAGAATTGGCATAATTGGTCAAAACCTTCAGAATTGATGCAATGATCACGCAAAATGGAGATTCATTTTAATATATATGGATAAGTAATATTAATAGTAGCTACCTATTTCTCAATAATTGCTTAAAGTATAAATATAAAAATTTAAAGCTTTTTATCATAGTACTCCAAACATTTTTGATTTATAGTCCATTTTTGAAAACTCAAATGTAACTGTCATTTTTAATATAAGAAATAAACGACGTTACTTTTTGCTGATGAAAAATTTATTCGTATTTTGTAATTTCTACTAAAATACTATTTAGGTACAATTCTTATTAAACATATATCCCTAAAATGTGCCAGCACAGAACCCTTTAAGATGGAGTACAGCTGCTTGTTATATGCGATTTTATTGCCACTTATATTTAAAACTTATATATTTTTTTATGATTATGGAACGCAAACAAGCAGGTGAATTTCCTGACGGTAAGAAATTCACGTCGCCTGTATTCACCAAAAGTGGTAAAGGTGCTTTGCCAACCTGAGGCCGGGATGTCAGGTCTCGAGCAAAAGTAAGTTAACCGGCTACCTTACCCTCCAAACCGGAACACGTCAACTATGATAATGAAGAAGTATCTTCACGCCCACATCCCCGAAGAGGTAGGCAGAGGCACAAACAAGGCACCCATGACTAGCCAAGGACACTAAGTCCCACAATGTGATAGGTGGCAAGCCTATCGCCATTAGTATAAGAATTTCATGTAATAAAAATAAGTTATTAATAAAAACCAATAAAAACAACACAAGAAATGAGAAGAAGAAGAAGAAAGAAGAAAAGTTATTCATTACCTTGTATCACTATAAATATGTATCCCTAAAAGCAAAATAAAGAAAATAAAAATAAAAAACAAGATAGGTACACAATCCAAAATAGGTGGGTATCCCCCCCACAAATAAGTAAGCAAGATGAAGCACGAAAGAAAGACCTAGTATGAAGTATGATAGAGAGATCCGTAAGAATGATAGAACTGGAATGCATGTTAAAACTAGAAATACAAAGGCATTGCGTTTTATGGCAATGGAAGTAGATGGTTGCCAACAATTGGCAACCGAATTAAAAAAAAAAAAATAAGCCTATCGCCAACCGGGCACATTTCCAATCCCAAGCAACATTTTTTTTATTAGAAAATTGGAAAACTCAAATTTTCTTTTTTTGCCCAACCCGGGATTCGAACCCGGGACTACTTACCGTCAAATCCAACACTTGAACCACTAGATCACAGAGGCGATAATGAAATCTTAGTTACGGATATACACTTCACAATATCTTTTATATTGTTCAATGTCCGAGTGCTTCAATTAGTATCTATACTAAATTCATTCATTATGACGATTGTTTGCGACGAGGCGGGAAATGTGGTTTGCTTGTTGAGTTGCTATTCTATTAATCAACACACCGAACATTATTCACGGGCCGAGCTAATCAACATAGCCGTGGAAATTTACCTGTTATTTACATCTGGAGGCTGATATTTAAGTCCAATGATTGCAAACAGTTCATTAATACTATTGTTTAAACTTTCTGTAACTGTTAGCTAACAGTGATACTAATTGTGTAGTTACTGTTTCCCGTTGTTTCGTCCGCGTTTAATCTGTACCTAGTTGTACGAAAATGACTAAGTAATACTTGCTTAAAGGTTTCTGCAGTGGCAAGTATAGTGTGAGTAATGTTTGACTAAATGCCAAAAAATATAAGTTTTAAAAAAGTATCTTCATGCCCATATCCCCGAAAGGGTAGGCAAAGGCACAACCAGGGCACCCACGACTAGCCGAAGACACTAAGTCCCACAATGTGATAAGTGGGAAGCCTGTCGCCAACCGGGCACATATCCAATCCCGAGCTACATTTATTTTTATTAGAAAATTGGAAATACCACATTTTCTTTTCATTGCCCGACCCGGGATTCAAATCCGGGACCTCATGAAGTCAATTAAAACACTTGGTCCGCTAGGCCACACAGGCGATAAGTTTATAAAGTGACAATTTATATTGTTTGTTAGGCTTGTCACATTTTGTGTCATTTGGAGGATTGTTTGCCATAACAGTTACACTGCTTACGCGGAATTATCTAAATAAAGGCTTATTTTACATATGTATGTTTTTAATGACAAAATAAATAAATATCCCTGGACAAGTTACACAGATTCAATAGCTCCAAAGTAAGCAAATTATATGCTTGTGTTATGGGTGTTAGGCAACCATACTGATACATAGAAATACTTAAATAGATACCAGAATAAATTAAATAAACATCCAGACCCGGAAATGTATATATATTAAAATTTTCATCACAGTAGTAAAGTAAATGAGTAAGATGTTGTACATCTAGTTCAAAGCAATTTAAATGTCCATCTGTCAAGCAATTTACTTAAAGGAAAAACGTTTTAGAAACCTCAGCGTCACTTTCAGAGATTTACAATAAATAAATATGCCTGACGAATTTATTTAATGATATAATAAAAGATAGGTAGGATGTAGGATGTAGGTAAGATGGTAGTTAGGGTTGAATCTAACAATATTTTAAAATTTTGTTTAAATATGTTTTAATATGCTATAAATGTAAATCATAAATTTATCAACATTTTAAAAATATATGAACACATCAATGTGGTAGATTATGTTGGTATTATTAACAAATACCTTTTGCAACAGCTTCTAACACACATGTTCAACAAACAAATAAATTTCATTTTTATTTCAAGAGTATATACACAAACATATAATTTGCATAACTTTTTTACTTTTACTATTTCCAGCTCATAAACATTTTATTCTGGATTATTTTCTTTATTCTTCTTTTTTTTATAAATATGGCTTTCAATCGTTTTTCTCGACTTCTTTAGCCAATGTTAGGTACGGGGTTTCCCTTATTAACAATCTAATTAATTGACTTATTATGTTTTTATAACTGATAGATGCATAAATCTACGTGCTATAAAACAAAGTCGCTTCCTCTGTGACTATTTCCTTTTGTATGCTTGCATCTTTAAAACTACGCAACAGATTTTGATGCGGTTTTTTTGGTAGATAAAGTGATTGAAGAGAAGGTTTTTATATAGATTTTATACCCGTGCGAAGCTATGGCGGACGCTAGTATTATATAAAATGTAATAAATAGTTTTAAAGGTAGTAAAACAGATAATGTTTAATACTAAAATGAAGACACTAACAACGTTGACAACGCGTTAACTCAAAATGAGCTCGCCGAGATTGTTATAATGTCGCTAAATTTAATTGAATAAGGCTCGTTTACATTTTACGACACGCCGAGGCCAAAGCTTCGGCGTTAATCTCTTACGTAAAATCAATTGCCAAAAATTATATTTTCTTACCAATTTTATACTTGACTTTGAATCTTATTTAAAAGAGTTAGGTTATGAAATCGTAAGACATGTAACCTGAAAGGAAAATCATATCAAAGTATATTATTTCCTCATTTCCTGATATTTTCCAAAGTACGCAACTCTCTTTAGTGTTTTGTGAATCCTTAATGTGTTTTAGTTAGTGTTCAGAAGGTTTATTTTACTTTGACGTTAAAAGAACAGTGTTTTATTGGAAAATGTATAGAGCCGTGTTTAGGGTTGCCAACTTTTTTTGACCAAAAAAGGTACAAACTGGTTTGGATAAGGGAAAAATAAAGTGTTACGAAGAAAAAAAGTATTTTTCTAATATTATGTTGTTTAGCATATGCTAACATTTTTTTAATTTTAAATGTTGCAAAGCTTGATTGACAATCAACGTAATTTTATTTTAAATAAATAAACAATTCATTTTGAATTAATTGATTAATAAAATAAAGAAATGATGCTCTTTGTCTGTCTTCCCGCCACTTTTGTTGCATTACTAAAAAAACTCCTTCAGTGAAAGCTGAAGTGGCGGGAATAGAGAGTAGCTATCAGATGCATTTCAATAAGGTATATATTGCCATTTTTCATTTGTACTTTTCATAAAGTGTATTTTATTTTATGCATCGTAGTGAAACAAAAGTATCTTCACGCCTATATCCCCGAAGAGGTAGGCAGAGGCACAACCAGGGCACCCACGAGTAGCCGAAGACACAAAGTGCCATAATAGGTGGCAGGCCTATCGCCAAACGGGCACATATCCAATACCGACAATTTTTTTTTTATTACCTGAACCTCTAGGCCACAGAGGCGTATGAACCGCCAGACCACAGAGCGCATCGTAGTAAAAGTTGAAAATAAAGTATTTGCATTGCATTTGCATACTTTATCTATATGTTAAAGTATAAAGTATAATTACCAAAAATAAAGTAGGATACGTTATTACTTATTATAAAGTACGGTTGGCCACCCTAGCCGTGTTTAAGAGCGTCACCGTGCGGGCCTCTCCGCCGCACAGTGGTGAAGACATCTCGCCGACCCTTTATTGCTCGGTTGAAATTAATGTCCCGACCTAACAGCGTAGGTTTTTCTACTTTGTGGAAACGTTTATCGGATTTTATTACGTAAATATTTTATGTGAAAATGAAACATTTTAGTGGCCCGTAATGAGACAATCACAGCGCCAAGTCTCGTAGCTATTAATCGTTCCATTTATAATTTTAATTTTGGAGATTATGAAACTTTGTAACCTTTTCGTTAATTTTCCGTGACTTTTTTTACTAAAGGTAGACTGTTTTATTTATAATTCTTAGTATCAGATCTAATTTAAGTTAATACAAAGATAGTTATAGCCAGGGCCGTCTTAGATTTTGCTGGGGCCCTTCGGCACACAAAAGTTGGGGCCCTTTTGGAATATAAAGAAATCAAACTTTACAAATTTTTACTATGATTTTTTGAGTAGTCATTTGCATTTTTTAATTACAGTATAAAATACAGCAGCATACTAATATTAATGATAATATTAGTATGCTGCTGTTTTTTTATGATTACCATAATAGTTTCTTTCGGGATTTCTGTTGAGCAAAATCTTCTATTAAATCCTGAAACTAAATTTTCTGAAAATGTCACTTTCTATACTCATAATTATTGACAAATTACTTAGTCATTTTAAAGCTGCGAAATAAAACGTTTCCGAATTAGGTCTACGAGAAAAACAAAATGCTGGGTGCATCCAAAAAACATTGAGGTTAAATGTGACTGAAATAATTGATCCTTCGGGGCCCTCTGGGTATAGGGGCCCTGGGCACTGGCCCCGTGTGCCCTTATGGTAAAGACGGTATTGATTATAGCCCTGGCTTAAAGTCTCGTGTCAAGTAAAATAAGTTTGAAGAGCTTTACTTGCAACGGATATGTACCTAGTACCATAAAAAGACTGATTACTTTTATACCGTAAATGAAATGGAAATGAAAATTATTCATTTGCGGAATATGTGTGTTAAAAAGTTGTTACAAAGATATTTAGGAATACAACATATTCTACCACATTGTGGTAATTTAAAGAAATTAAATATTTGTTTCCATTTTAACATTTAAATCTGAGCACTTTTTATATTTTTAGTAGACAGTTTATTCATTTGTATGTTTAGTAAGTTTCATACTTCATTACAAATAATTTTAAAGGAAGATTAATTTTAAACCTATCTACCGTACACTAAAGACACCTTCAGGAATATAATAATCTTAATATATATAAATTACGTGTCACGTTGTTTGTCCATGATGAATTCCAAAATTAATTAACTAATTTTAATCTCTTAATTTTAATCACTATGTTCCAATTTGAAATATAGGATAGATAAGATTTCACACTTTGTCAATCATCTTCAATCTTTGTCTTCAATAAAATCGAATGCGATATTATCACTATGCAAATTATTCAATCAGAACGTGCATGTGATTAAGTCTCCTCAAATCTACGGGTATATATTATAAAAAAAAAATAAAGTCGTCTTAGTTACAGTATTTATAACTCTAGGACGACTAATCCGATTTGGCTGAAAATTGACCGGTAGGAAGTTTAAAACCAGAAAAAGACAATGGATTACATTTTTTCCCATTCAACAGCGGTAAAACTAGGAAAACATTTTAATTTTTCCCATGCAAACTGAATCGGTGGCATGAAGTTCAACGGAGCAGCTACTTTGCTATCATTACATAGTATAAAACAAAGTCGCATTCTTTATCCCTTAAGTTCTTTTGTATGCTTAAATCTTCCAAACTACGTAACGGATTTTGATGCGATTTTTTAATAGATAAAAAGAAAGAAAGAAAGAAAATTATTTATTTGCGGAATATGTGTGTAAATGAGATGTTACAAAAATATTTAAGTATATCAACATATTCTACTATATTTAGGTGTGCAAATATTTTAACATTTATAAAAATATATTATTTAATTAGGTATTATATCAATATATTAATCTAATTTAAAAATTGCTTTACCTTTTAAGCCAATTATTTATATTTATAACTAGTTTAATTATTTATTACCAAATATTTAATAACTATGATTAAATTTAACCCTGTCTTCCGTAAACTATCACTGTTTCCAAACCTAGCCAGACAGGAGAAGAAACGGCTTAACAAATTCCTCGGCAACCATACCTTTCATTATATTTGGTTAATAATTATTAGTTATTTTACTATAAATTCTTATCTACAAGAAAATCCTTGACACTTGACAAGTGTTTAAAGAGGAAGGTATATATATATATTTTAGTGCAAAGCCGGGGCGGGCCCCTAGTAGCTAATAAAATTAACTTAAAACATAAAATAACAATTTTTATGAAGCTAAAAATACTGTTTAACGGTTTTTATAATTGCATGAAATGAACCGTACTAACTTAACTTGAAAAGTCTTGTTCGCAAATGCATAGTTAAAGCCACATATTTTTACTGTGAACAAAGGTATTTTACACAGTTGTTCAGCCATACGTTTAAAATTACAAAGTAACTAGTAAACCTTAACAAACATCCCTCGTTTGTTAACATTACGTCCAGTTTGCCGCTTCGTGCGCAGCGTAGAGGACGACCGAGTCGGGGTGCGTGTAATTTTCAGATTAGTTTGTTTAGTAGTGAGCCGGCTGCCTCGCCTCAAATATGTGGCCAATATAATGGCGCGCCACGTGGCGATTCGTGCTGGCCTTCGTCGAATAATGCCGTGAATCCCAGGAATTATCACCTCTATTTAATAGAAAATCGAGCTGACGCAGGATATAGAACTATCGAAAGTTTAAATATGTTTTTTGTTAAATGAAACGAAATATTTGCAGCGACAATATTTTAAAATTATGATTATTAGCTGTAATTTTTCCTCTTTATTTAACAAGTAATAATTTAATACAACACCTGTCAATTAAACCAAATTAGGTCCATTTTATTTTTAGTGTCGTCTTTTTTACATCATTACATCGTATAAAACAAAGTCACTTCCTCTGTCCCTATGTCCCATTGTACCTATGCTTAAATTTTTAAAACTCCGCTGCGTAGTGTTAATTTTGATGCGGTGTTATTCAAATAGATAAAGTGATTGAAGAGGAAGGTTTATATGTATATTTACCGGGGCTGGCCGGTAGTAAGTAATAACGCAAGGATATAGCTCCTCGGTTCAATACGTGGTAAATCGTACCTCGCCTTACCAGTAAGAAGTAGACCAAAATGTAACTGTGCGTTATTTATCTGAGGCTTGCACATAAGGTTTTATACGTAAATAAATTTACTTGTTCTACTCTATTCAAACCGGAACATGACAAAAGCAGACCAGAAAGATATAAATGGTACCTGCGGGCGAGTCATTGCCAGATTACCACTTCATTAACGGTATCGGATTAAGTGAATTCAGAATCGGCTACATGTTTAGTTATTTTTGTCTTCGCCTTGACTTGACTTCCTAAGGTTCCGGGTTCGATCCCTGGGTCGGGTACCAAAAATAATAGAAAACGTGTATTTTCAATTTTCTAATAAAATGACGTTGCCTGCGATTGGATATGTGCCCGGTTGGGCATAGGCTTGCGACCTATCACATTGTGGGACTTTGTTTTTCCGGCTAGTCGTGGAGCCCTGGTTGTGCCTGTGCCTCCCTCTTAGTGGATATGGGCACGAAGACAGCTTACTTACTTAAAAATACAAATTAGAGGCATTATTAATCGATCGTATTCCAGTAAGTGCAGGATTCTGTGTTCCAAACATTTTTTTTAATTGTGTGTGTCCTTGTAGGAATACGAACTTTTAAAGAAGCAGCTCCTACTAAAAATATATTTTAATTTACTCAAACCAAGAACCCGAGGTGGGTCAGTCAGTTTAATTAACTAAAAACCAGTGAGGCAACCGAGGAAAAATAGATTACGTAACACAAAAAATCAGTATCTTTGCAATAAAATCAGTGACGCCCAGATGTTTATTATCAGTTTCATTCGCAATAAATAAAGTCGTATTATATTCTTGAGCAGACGATCTCAACGGTCTATAAATCATTTTTATTGTACTGCCGAAGGGTCCCAGGTAATAGCGGAGATCGAGGCTAAATTGGATCGTCTTCCACAATACATAGATTATCATCAGGTTACTGTGGTGTCGCGTTTTGGTGTTTGTCTAATGAACCAGGGTAAAAAGTGTGATCTCGTCTTGTTGGTCGAGAAGTTAGCGTATGTGCTTATCGCTACCACTCGTTGACTGTCAGGTTTGATTTTTTTTGTTATTGGAAGCAAACAAGCAGACGGATTTCATGGTGGTAAAAAATTCACGCCGCCTAGACACCAAAGGCGGTAATGGTGTGTTGACAACCTGAGGCTGGGATGTTAGGCCTCGAGCAAAAGTAAGTCTACCGGCTACCTTACCCTCCAAACCGAAACCCGTCATGATGTTATGGTGTTAGGAATAGGATTTCTGACAGGGGTAGACATTTATGTGAAGACCGTGGACTTGGAAAGAGTGCTAAGAGTCTGAGTATTAAGCTTGTTCCTTACAGAAATCCACGATAGATAGCATTCATGATGCTTAGGACCCCTCCACAACGAGGTAATAGGTTAATAGTGCAAAAACAATAATAAAGGAGATGGATAAATTTTTATACAAAGGTTTCCCTGGAATCAACAAACTATACAGTGCTTAAAGTACTCTAATCAATCAATACTTTTCTCTGAAATCAAATCTTTACCACGGATACTTTATTTTCTAGCTATATTTACAAAAACATATATGTCATTTGAAGTTATTTCCTTTGGAAAAATATTTTAATTTTACTACGCCTGTTCACAGGATTTAAAAATGCTTTGAATCCTGTGTATTCTCCACTGGTCACTCCATGGACAATGAATGATGAATTAGATAATACAACACATTTTTTCGTAAAATTGTGAACATTACGAAAAACTTGGTTAAAAATACTTCAAGCAAAGACATTTAAAGTCAATAGTAGGCATGAAATTATTAAGAAACTACTATAGGTAGATGTCAAAAGCCCAAACGATTTTGTTGTTAAATACTTATTATAGTATTTATAAGCTTTTTTTATGATCAGTGATTATTTTAGCCAAACTTAACGTTTACTCTTCTCCAAGTTTTTTATAATTCGTACGATCAAAATTTGTCAAAATAGAAAAACAATTTAGATTTCTGTCATTTCTGTCATGAATAAAATCGTAATGCTTCTTTTTAGATATATTTTAATTAGTAAATCCCCATTAAAAACTGATTGAGACATTTCATGGAAAGTAATTTAACAATAACTGCATATGTTTTATGCATGCTGGATTCATGTAGAATTCGGTTCATGTCCATTTTACTACATGTATGCTACAAAATGAACTTATTTATGTCTGAAACGTTATATTACTACTCAATATTATAAGTTTATAAGGTATCACAATATTCTTTGTAATATCATCCACCATACCAAGACTAAGTACGGGAGAGACAAAACAAACATCCTCAAAGTGAAATCTTCTGCTCAATATGCACTTGGTTCCATTTGTCTGACTTCAATAAGCATTCGATAAAAAATCCAGCAATAAATGCAGTTTATTTGATTTCGTGAGCAATGGCAATAAAACCCCATTCTTCGAGGACAAAAGCAACGCACTTGGCTCTGCCGTAGTGAAATGATTTCATTTTAATGTTAGGGAGATAAAATAAACAACTCATATATTGCTGTTGTGGATTTTATTGTTTGAGAGCTTTTATTAATTTATAAAAAAATAATATTTAAGATAAGTCGTGGCATTTTCGGGTTAGACTTTGCATAACATAAATATTAGCAAAATTGTTACAAATACTAAATTAGTTTATTTTCAATTTACGGTAATAATACTGTAAAACAATATGGTACTATCTCTTTGTAATGTCAAAGTAATAGCTTATTAGCAACTAAACTATAATTGGACTGCAATGTTAGGGCGATAAAATAAACAACTAATATATTGCTGTTGTGGATTTTATTGTTTGTTACCTTTTATTAATTTATAGAAAAATAGTATTCAAGAAAAGTCCTCGCGGCATTTTTGGGTTGTACTTTGCATAACATAAATATTAGCAAAGTTGTAACAAATACTAAATCAGTTTTATGTTCAATTTATGGTAATAATACTATAAAACAATATGGAATTATCTCTTTGTTAAAAATAATATCTATATCTATGTTAAAATAATAGTTTGTTAACTGCAAAACTATAATTTGGCTGAAATTTATTTCATTTATTAATGAAATGGCATGCAATGGCATGGAAAATGCGAGTTCGATTCGCATAAAGCCGATTTTAATTTAATTCGAAATATTTTAATATCATAAATCTAAACGTGACAAATGTGTATGGAAGTCGATAATAACTGTATCGTCGGCTTATTGCAAGAACTCATTAACTGCAAAAATAACTAAATTCGTTTTTTTCATGGATGGATTCAATTCTATATACCTATTCTACAAAATACAAAACTCAATAATTTCTAACAAACTTACTTCAGGCGTTACGCAACTTACTCTATAGGATAATATGGGCAAATCAACATAACCACTAACTAATCTATACTAAATTACCGTTTATCTTAAAATAATGAATATGTCACATATTGACTTCTTGAATAAGCCGACGATATATTTGTTAATATTATGATAGTTTTTCAGTCTTCAACATAGTAATTCTACATAAATATTAGTTTTAGTTTTTAGTTACTTTAATTGTCTGCCTCGTTTGTCAAGTGTCTAGCGTACGCCTAACTACATCGACCAACCCCGAGGCTCGGGTTCGATTCCCGACGAGGTCCGGCATTTGTATGATGAACATTTAGATGTCTGCATTTCCGGGTCTGGGTGTTTATTAAATTTATTCCGGTATCTATTTAAGTATTTCTATGTATTAGTATCGTTGACTAGCACCCATAACACAAGCATATAATTTGCTTACTTTGGGGTTGGATTCAATTTGTGTGATTTATCCATGGATATTTATTTATTTAAAATTGTTAAAAGTTACACGAAAATACTCTCTTATAACATCAAGGTATTAAAAGCAATTTCAATAACCGGTTGATTACTTTTATTGAGAGGATTAAAGTACACGTGAAACGAACTCCATTTATACGAATGGACGGGCTCTGCCATAGCGAATGAAATGCTTAAAAATCCGCTCAATGTGTCTCTCCACAGATCTTCTTATTAAGCGCCGCCAGAAGTAATTGTGGCAGACTTACAAAGTTAAGCAGTCGGAGGTAAGCCGCCCGCCCGCCCGTGAACGCTCGTAATCGTTATTTCGTCTGCGGACTTTATAAAATGTAACTGAAGCCGACGGGCGTATCAAACTATCAAATAATAAGCTCCGACATCCTATTACAGTGAAATATTGGTGATAAATGATGTTTTTTTAATAATTAAAAGGCTTTTACCGCTAGCCCCGAATAATTAAAGCTTATTGATATCTTTAATGTTTATAATTTAGGTTTTCTTTAATAAGAAAGGCAAACAAGCTGACGGATAAATGAATTATATAAGAGAAAGTAGTGTTAGTTGCACTATTTATAAATCAAATAACTGGACCGATTTGGCTTAAAATTATTGGGCAGATAGCTTTGAAGCAGGTGACGGATATAGGGTACTTTTTACTTCGTTTGACTGCGCAAAAACTAGAAAAAATCATGCAAACCGAACGGGTGGAACGAAGTTCGTCGTAACGGCTAGTAATTGATATAATGATAAATAAAAATTTTGATGTGTGTCTACTTGACTGTTTAATGTTAATGTATGGTTAGGTATCGTGCGGATGTAATCATACAGCTTACATTAATTATTATGCTAGATATCATCTTGGGGACGCTAAGATATATGCATTTAACTAGTTTTAAATTATGTACTTCTTTTAATATCGCCTCTGTGGTCTAGCGGTCCGGGTGTTGGACTTGACTGCACGAGGTCCCGGGTTCGAATCCCGGGTCGGCCAACCCAAAATTGGATTTTTCCAATTTTCTAATAAAAAATGTTGGTCGGAATTGGAAATGTGCCCGGTTGGCGATAGGCTTGCCACCTATCACATTGTGGGACTTAGTGTCTTCGGCTAGTCGTGGGTGCCCTGGTTGTGCCTCTGCCTACCTCTTCGGGGATATGGGCGTGAAGATACTTTTACTTCTTTTAATTATTCTATTTCGTATTCTCACATACACATATTTATCGTCTCTGTGGTCTAGCAGTCCAGTGTTGAACTTGACTTCTCGAGGTCCCAGGTTTGGTCCTTGGGTCTGGCAACAGAAAATGTGTAATTGAAATTTTCTAATAAAATAACGTTGCCTGGGATTGGATATGAACCTTGTTGGCCGATAAGCTTGTCACCTATCACATTATGGACTTAGTGTCTTCGCCTAGTTAGTTGGATGCCCTGGTGGTGCCTCTGCCTACCTCTTTGAACTTGAACATAGTTCTACTTCTATTAAAACATATTTTTTATGCTTAACTATCGAAATATGTAGTTTTATTGATACTATTTTAAATACAAAGATTTTTTGATTGGATGTACTTGGAAGATAGGTTTGGGTATTACTTTAAACTTAGCTTTATTTCGTTAGTAATAGAATTTGGTGTTCTTACACATTTGCAACAAATATAAATTTTAATTAGATTTACAAATTAACTTGATTCTAAAAAAAGAAGTTATATGTTAGAAGCGATCCAGTAACTATAATATTTAATATTATAAATCGTGAATATAGATACTGTAGGGTTACTTTTGAATATCGATTTCGTGCAAATTGGAAATTTGAATCGGATTTGTCATTCGGGTACCCTAGAACACAGTAATAACGAATGATTAATATGTAGCTATAACAAAATTCAATGAATAGGATAAAATCATCTATTGTTTATTATTGACTAAACTTTAATAATTCGCTAGTATCGTGTTCAAGAGTACCTAAAGTGACAGATCTGATTCCGATTTCCAATATTGCATTAATCGAGATTCAAGAGTAACCCTACTGGTCTGAAACGATAATGTCATACGTATGTACATGTTAGTGTATACGTACTAAGTTGTTAACTATGCTGTTACAGAAATCTGAACAGTGATAATTCCCTTCACGGTGGACATTGGGAGTTATCAAACCCGACAATGTACACGGCAAGAGAAGTGCAGTACCGTGCGACGTCTATTCACGTCAACGTGTAACTCACCGTAGCTGGGCCTACGTGTTCACAATAGTCATTCAATGTAAGCCCGAATTCAAATAGCCAAGTGAATACTATAGTACCCACTGTATGAAACTTGATTTCGTATGTCTATTATGACATTTTCATCTGAATGTTTATTTGGACATGTCAAATAGCAATAAAGTTGTTTTAAAAAGAAATAAAGAGAATGAGTGTACACACAATCTTTTAAACAATGTAGGCCAAATTCTTTTTTTTGTAAAAGACAGCCATTGTGTAATCTTGTGAAATCAGCTCTTGTGAAAAACGCCCCATTACCAGCCTTGGTGTCTTTAGGTGGAGTGAATTTCTTACCATCAGGAAATAAGTCTGCTTGTTTGCCTTCCAATTTCATAAAAAAAATGGTATTAGCCGACCAGGCTAACTTCCTCCACTTGGCATTCAATACTCTCTGCCTACCCGATAGGTGGTCTCGATCTGAATAAATGCATGTATATTATGTAAGATGACCGGTAAGTTCAAATATCTCTCTAAATTCCGGATTCGGATTTCCGTAAAAAATTAAGATGGTGGATCCCTACTTAGACAAATTGCTGTTCAGTACTTTACCACCAGTAAATACGTTAGTTTGTCATTACACCTTTGATATGAAACTTCTTTATAGATTATGAGAGCAATGCCGTCAAATTTCTCTGTTACGTTCGCTAACCACTATTTACGCACCGCGAAAATACCTCTGTATGTTATCGTCAAATTTCATACTGCGTTCTTCGTGCTTTTCGTTACACCTGTATATAAGCCGCAGATAGATCTATGAGGCAGCTAAAAGCGCAACGTATCGCACATTATATAAAGTTTTTTGAAGTTAAACCTCTTTTCTGTTATGATCTACAAAAAGCAATGATTTCAATTCTTACGTGTATGTACATTTTTTGACGAGACAACGTCTTATAATTCGATGAAGCCGGTTGCACGCACCAAAAACATGACTCATGCGACGTTACCTTGCTCTGAGGCATTCCCTTTAAGGCTTGAAGTGCAAGCGAGACCGCGGAACGAGCGACAAAGAGGCACAATCGGCCTCCGTTCTTATGACGCTGTCACGTTCAACTATCGTCACTAAACCGACTTTACAGACAACCGCTTTTTTTTACAAGTGCACAATTTTTATAGACTTTTTTCGCAAATACTTTTTTGGATAGGCTTCCATAAAGGTCTTTAAGGCAGAGTACCTTATAGAAAAGGTTCCTTTTCTGATTCTCGTTTGGTGTGTTCTTTGATCTTTGATTTTTGATAAAAACGGCTTACCTGTTTGATCTACATTATGTATAATATGTAACATCACATTCTTTACAACTTAAGTTATACATCAAACTTTTATTACCTATTGCTATTTATAGATGTTTTGAAGTTTTTGTTTTGTAAAAAGCTGGTCTGTATTTTTAGAGAAGACTGTTTTGTAAGAAATAGAATATGAATTCCCGATATTGACAAGTATTTGTACAGTTTATAGACGTCTGACACATGTATCTTTTGCACAATTATTAGTATTAGTAACACCCACAACACAAGCAAAATATTTGCTCATTTTAAAAATAGGATATCGAATCCCCGGTATTGGCAGTTATTTCTACAATTTATGAACGCCAGGCATAAATATCTTATGCATAAATATTAGTATTGTTAAAACCCATAATCTGAGCTAATAATTTGCTCATTATAAATAAGCGCAGTATGACATTAGCGAGAAAACGTAATAAGTAAACCAGAGATTAGTATGTATTAGTTTGACGAGTTTTTTTGACTTTTTTTATCTTTTTTTCAATTATTATAAAAATTGAATTCAACTAAAGCCAGCTCAGTAAATAAAATTAAAATGAATGGTGTATAGACCATTATAGCAATAAATAAAACATGTATTATTTTTATGTATTATTGCTTTTAAAATGAATGCTGTATAGATCAACATAGCGATAAAAATAATATGTTTTATAAATTATCATTATATTAATTTATTTGTTATCTTGAAATTTTATATAGTATTGCTTTATGTCTTGTAATAATTTTAATTTTGATTCTCGATTGTTTTTTTAACGGTGCATGCTGTGGCCGATTTATAAGTAGTTTCTACATTTAACTTTTACAATAAGATCTCTTGTGCTTATTTCATGTATAGATGTGAAACTGTAATCGACCCTTATAATAATAAAAATTAAAAATAAAAATACATTAAAATTGTACCTACCCTAGAAATTCTTGCATAAGTTGTACTTTGCGTGCGTTATTATGCTGTACTTGTGCGATATGTAGTGTCAATCAATTACATTCATGCAAGCCACTTTTTAAGTCACTTAAAATTTTACCTTTGCCTTGTTTATATATATTAGCTGTATGTGTATTTGTTCCCGTGTTGGTCCGGGCTCCTTTGTAGAATAGACCATCTGCCTTCCTTAACTGCCTAATTGTAATATGGAAGACAGAGTATTCAGTGATAGTTTACGAATAAATATCAACGGAAAATTACTCAAACTTATCTAATCCTAAGGTAAGCAAATTATAGGCATGTTACTAAACGATACTAATTGATGGAAATACTTAAATAGATTCCAGATTTGTTGTTGAAATGTTCATCATACAAATAAATGCCTGCCTTCCATCTTCATTCAGCTCGTTTTAAGCTTTCCGTAGTATCAAGCATGAAGTACGGATATAATATAAGTAAATAGTAAAATTAATAGTGGCAATTCATACTTGACTGAATGTACAAAGATACAACTATAAGTTTTGATAAGAAAAGACTATATTTTAGTCTTTCATTTTTAAAGCTAGACGTTTAGTACTTTAAAAGCGTATTTTAACTGAATTCCTTTTATAAAAATAGGAACCTAACGCCATTTTTTTAACCACTCCACATGTAAAAGTTGAATAAAATATAGACAGCGTTCCGCCTTTATTTATTTTATTATTTTTAGGTAAAAATCGCATATATTTCAACAGAATGCATTTATCCACCAAACTTCAACTGGGTAGCCAAAGTAGTTTGGGAATACTTTCGAAAAAAACCAATATATATTATATATATTATATACAAGCTTATTATAATTTGCTTACTTTGGGGTTAGATTCAATTTGTGTGACTTGTATTAGGGATATTTATATATATACGATGAAATATATACGAGTTCCGTTTTTTAAATACGACTACGGAACTATCTTAGACAGAGGCACGACCAGGGCAACCATGGTTATCCGAAGAAACTAGGTCCCACAACATGTCCGATTGGTGAAAGGCTTGCCACCTAATGTAAGCCTTTTACCAACCGAGCACATATCCAATCTTGGTCAACGTTATTTTTTGATAGAAAATTGAGTATACAAATATTTATCGCCTCTTTGTTGTAGCAGTCCGGTATCGAACTTCACTGCTTGAGGTTCCGGGTGCAATTCCCGGATCGGGTAACACAAAAAAGAAACTATTATAGATTATTTGATTTTCCTTTAAATGCAATACTTTTTATTCCGTTTGAATGTGTGGCCTCTATTTCAATTTGCTGTTAGTTTATGAAAATGTCGATGCGTACACTAATGTAAATATTTTTTAAGCAATGCTGATTTTTTAAGCAATGCTGATTTTTTAAATAAACGTTTGAAGTTATCAAACTGATAACATGCATTTAAGGAGTGGTGCATCGGTAACGACGCGACGTGTATTCACGTCGACATGTAACCTATCGTGACAGTCCAACGTATTCGGTATTCACAATAGTTATTCAATGTAGGTAAGTCCGAATTCAAATAACCGAGTGGACACTATAGAAATGTACAAAACTTGATTTGAGATGACCATCATAACGTATTGTATGATATTTTACTTTGAATATCCACTTTTATTATTAAAATATTACGTTAGCTTTTAACCGCGGATTCGATCGCATTTTCTTAGGTAATTAAAAACACAACGCCACAACGCCAGAATCGACAAAAGCTTAACTGCCGACTGTAGTGGCTAGGCACTTTCTATTTATATATAATTTCAACAGAGTAATATATTTTTAATAATAAACAAGCAATATGTTTCCTAACATGGTCCAAGGCAGAGTCACGTCTATGATGCCGCAATGCTGCAACTCAAGTCGACGATTCTAGCAGCGCGGTGCCGCAACACGGTTTTGTGTTTCCGCCCTTACTGTTTTAAGAATTAACGTTTTCGTAAATCAAACTATTCTTAATCGGTATTATGAATATATCATAATTAATATCGGCTGACTATTTGGATATAAGTTAATTTTGATTTAACGTACAATTTTTTTCTGAAATTTTATGATATCTTATATGTAAAGGTTGAGCGGACATATATTTATTTATTTATGTGAATTTACATTTAATATTGAAATTACATAAAATGTATTTTATTTCATATACTCTTGATTTATATGTTTGTTTTAAAATTTTATAAACTTTTGTTGTAATTTTTGCTTCCTGTGGTAATTTAATCGAGGTGCTGACGAACGAAAAAGTTTTATTGGTTTCAAATCACACCGACTCGGGAAATCCTCGAAACTCATTAAAAGTAAACAGAAAATGTCGAAACACAAATCAAATATGACTAATATCATCTTTGCTTTTTAACTTTTGCAATATTTATTTTTATTAGACTTGGTGTAAGGTTTTAATTACAAAAAGTATGTTATAACTTTTAATGTACGCTTTTCATTTTTTTTTGTTTACTGACTAAACACATCATACTAAGTTGGAATAACATTTAAAAACCACAAAGGTTTGTAAAAAATGCTACCATTCGTTATTTAATATCTATGTCTAGTAATTTTTCATTAATCTATCTTTTTGTTTCTGTAGAACAAAAAAATTAATAAACAAAAAACAAAACAAAGTAAAAGATTCATCGAAAATGAAGCATGTATCATATATAGGTAATACTATAAGAGATATAATGGCATTTCTGTATTCTTAAGCAATAATTACTTTTTCCACACTATGCAAGAAATACAATTTTAATTTATATGTAATATTTATTTTCGTTAAAGATTTTCTCAAACTGGCCGGCTGATTGTTAATAAGCCGGGGAAGTAAATAATGTAATGTTCGCTCACCGTAGGTATTATTCGCACGTATTGTGCAGAACTGGTATAGAGCTATGGCCCTCTTAAATACAGGATGTTGAATAACTTTTAGCAGAGTTTTATTAAAAAAAATTTTAAACTATATAACTAAATTGCGTTTGAATAGGTGCATTTTAATGTTTAAAGAACTGGGACAGACTATCTTTAAAAAGTTCTTGTATGTTAGGGGATACTACATTTTTAAAATTCGTAATTAAAGATTATAAATTGAATTTAGAAATGAATCATAGATGTAGCTATACCTGTTTAGCTCATATGGAACAAAAGTTTCAGCCAACGAATTATACTACATTAGTTTAACTTTATATGGTACTAGCGGCCCACCTCGGCTTTGCACGGTTAAGAAATATATATGTACATGTAAACCTTACTCTTTAATCACTTTATCTATTAAAAAAAAACCCGTATCAAAATCCGTTGCGTAGTTATATAGATTTAAGCATACATAGGGACATAGAGACAGGGGAAGCGACTTTATTTTATACTATGTAGTGATACGATTTTTAAGAATTATTATTATATTGGCTAAAAATGCCTTAATTTGTTACGGATGCGTTTTATGTGACTTTTTTTATTAAATTTAATATCAACTGAACCGTTTATGTGCACCTAAAATGTCCTTGGAATATTAGTTTAAGTTATTTCTCAATTTTTTAAGACAAAAGCTTAGTTTAAGACAGTATTAAAAATTAAATTAAAAGTGTTTCCTTATCACAACTAGAAGAATACATAAACGGTCGTGTTATAGTAGTAACTATAATAAAAGTACCATTACTTTGAAAACTTTATGATACTTTCAGGCCCATGCTTCTTCTGGATGGGACAGGAAGAACCGAGTTTCTTTTCATTTAATACACGATGATTTAATAAGTATTTTTTTTGATATAGGCATTGTAAGCTTAAAAATTAAATAATTTTATCATCATTCCATCATATTACTATGATAAAATAAAAGAAAATAAATAAATGACAATGCTACATATATACAAAATATAACATTCTGTGTTATCAAATTGTAAGGTATAGATTAGGTATTACGCAAGAAAAAATACAGTGTTTTTTATGTCATAGGTCACCGAACAACACACGGATCTCCCAATCACAAGAGCTGTGTAATTAGCTAACATCTTAGAGACAACCTTAGCTAAAAGACACCATAGATGTTAAAGGTGCGTCGCTGTCCTGTGGCCAGGATGATAGGCCTGTTGTGCAAATCTATCGGACCGTCTGCTCTACCTTCTGGACCGGAACGTGACCTAGTTATTATGACGGCAAAAAATTCCTTTATCTATTTTTAAAAACTTTAAAAAGGAGGCCATATGTTAAACTCTTATACCTTTTTGTATATTTATCGATATTTCCTTCATTTCTGAACCCATTTTAATTTTTTTTTGTTGGAAGGAGCGTATTTCGGAGGTGGACAATAAATCTAGTTTTGATGGTGGAATTCCATTAAAACCTCAGTAAATACTTAATTTTTGTACACTGAGGTGACTTAATTATTTTTTTATTATTTTTATATTAGTGTATACTCTATAAACTAATAAAAACAGTTAACACATATTTATTGAATCGAATTGAAACAATGTTGTTTTTTTTTAAATTTTCTGCGATTATATGAAAGTGAATAGGTATAAACAATGTCAGAAACAAGCTCATTAAGATGAGCACGGAGTAACCAGTGAGTGAAAATAAATCTCGGCCTCGTTTGCATTGTGGGTGTGGAGTGGCATCACATGGTCCGTCCATTACAAGATGACTGAGCCTCTGGGAAACGGCTGCAAATAGCATTGTTGTAGTTTTCAAACAAAGAAACACTTGTACTGTTTTACGTATCACTTATAATTTATTACTTTGTAAATAGCCTACCGGTTTCGCTTATACAGCATCTTCAGGGCTAAAACTTAATAGTTTAAGTACACAGTAATCTATACAAAATATACAAAGTAATCTATACTAATATTATAAAACTGAAGAGTTTGTTTGTTTGAACGCGCTAATCTCAGGAACTACTGGTCCAATTTGAAAAATTATTTTAGTGTTAGATAGCCCATTTAACGAGGAAGGCTATAGTATAGGCTATATTCTACGCGGATGAAGTCGCGGGCGGAAGCTAATAAATTATAAATGGTACGTAAAACAGTACAAGTGTTTCTTTGTTTAAAAATATGAATATTTGGAAGTTTTACCAAGCGCCGACGATGGAAAATATTAAATGCATTGTTGTAGCTCGCCTCAGCTGCTATGAAGTTAATACATTGCCTTGTTGCTACAAAACAGTTATATTCGTGCACAGTTTTTCTATCGTTATCATAATCTTGGCGATGACGGTAATTCAATATTTTTAGTAAAAGTCCTGGGGTGAGATTGGGGTTCGAAATTGGTGAGAAAAAGAAAAAGAAAGTAATTTATTGGGTATTACTAGTAGTAGTAATTAGCAGTAGTAAATAATAATAAAAATGAATATTCAGTAATCAAAGTAAGTTTTTCTTACACAGTATTTTTTGTGGAAAATCAATATTTGTACCTACTTGCTTTTTTATGATAATGGAATGCAAACAAGCAGACAGATTTCCTGATGGCAAGAAATTCACGCCGCCTAGAGACACCAAAGGTGGCAATGGTCTGTTGCTAACCTGAGGCTGGGATGTTAGGCCTCGAGCAAAAGTAAGTTTACCGGCTACCTTACCCTCCAAACCGGAACACGACAGCGGCAAGAATTGGACGTTATGGTGGCAGGAATAGGTAAGGCGGTGGCACCGATCCGGGCAAGTCGCTGCGGAACTGGTTTTCAGTTATTCTAACACAGGTATAAAAATATCCCTGGACAATTTAGATCTAACCCCAAAGTAAGCAAATCGTATGCTTGTATTATGGGTGTTATTCACCGATTTTATTACATAGAAAAATTTAAATATGTTCCAGAATAAATTTAATGAACACCAAGACCTGTAAATTCAGACAAGTAATAGTTCATCACATAAATGCTTGCCCCCGTCGGGAATCAAACCCGAGCCTCGTGGTTGGTTATTATAGTTAGACGTGAACGCTAGCCACTCGAGAAATGAGGCGGTCAAAAAATTAATATATTTTATTTCTTTAGGAAGTTTCGACAAATTTTATGTTGTTTATTTTTGCACCTTCTAATATGTATTGTTTATTCTATTAATAGTATGGATTTGAGGTATAATAAATAAATAATGGTTAAAAATCACTTTTACATTTTAATGTTATATAAATATATATCGTCTAGAGGTCTGGTGTTGAACTTAACTTCATGCGGTCCCGGGTTCGATTCCGGGTCAGGAAACGAAAACAGAATGTGTTTTTCAAAATTACTAATAAAAAACAACGTGGGTCGGAATTGGATATGTGCCCAGTTGGCAAGCAGTGTAGCCACCTATCACATTGTGGGACTTATCCTCTTCATGGGAACTTAATTGTGCTTTAGTCTACCTCTTCTGAAATATTGGTGTGAAGATAATTTTATTTGCTTATAAGCAAAATCAGCAAAAGCTGATTTATATAAATTAAATTTTATCACTTAAGAACGGCTAAACCAATTAGTTTGAAAATTGGTGGGGAGATAGCTTAGAACCGGGAAAAGGATACAAGTACATTTTATTCCGCACAACAGTGAGGTAACTATGAAAACAACATTTTAATTTTTACCATACAAACTAGCTAGTCTATATATATATATATATATATATGTATAAAGTGGTGTTAGTTACACTATTTATAACTCAAGAACGGCTCAACCGATTAGGCTGAAAATTAGTGGGGACATAGCTTAGAACTAGGAGAAGGACATAGGATACATGTTATCCTGTTCGATTATGAGGAAACTGGGAAAAACAACATTTTTAATTTTCCCCATACAAACTGAACGGGCGGAACAAAGTTCGCGGGAATAGCTAGTGTAAAAATAAATCTTGCCCGCGTTTGCTTTGTGGGTGTGGATTGGCATCACATGGTTAGTCCATTACTAGATGACGAGCTTCTGGGAAACGCTGGCACATCGGTTTGTTGTAGCTCGCCATGGCTGGATAGAGTTAATATATTACCTCGATAGGTACACACGTGCCTCGCAGGAATAGCTCTTGTGTTTCCACTCAATTTTGAATATGCTTAAATGCTTATACGTTAATAGAGTTTCATATCGATTTTTAGGGCCGCCTTTTAATGCTGCTAAATGGCAAAAACGCAACCTGTAGATTATTCAGCTTGTGATAAATAAATAAATAATTAATATCCCTGGACAAGTCACACATATTTAACCCCAAAGTCAGCAAATTATATGCTTGTGTTATGGGTGTTAGTCAACGATTCTAATACATAGAAATACTTTAATAGATACCGGAATAAATTTAATAAACACCCAGACCCGGAAATGCAGACATCTAAATGTTCATCACACAAATGCCTGAACCCGTCTGGAAACGAACCCGAGCCTCGCGGTTGCTTGATGTAGTTAGGCGTGTACGCTAGCCACTCAACCAACGAGGCGGTGATATTTTACCGTTAGTACTATTATTATAAGTAATGGTTGCAACTTAATTGGAATAAAATTTGCTTTAGAGGTACCAAAATTTCTTACTACAGAAGACTACCTCCGTGAATGTTGTTTCAAAAAAGTATTTTGAGATCATAGTGTCAACTAGAGGGGTGGCAAAATAAAAAAAAAATAAAAATTATCTCTAACTTTTAATTGATGCGTTATCTTTTAATCTATATGTTATTCTCAAGTAGTAAAACGTGTTTCCCTCCTTGTCTAATTTTTAAACTATAAAAAATCTAAAAAAAAACAACAGGCAGTAGATCTTAATGAAAATTTCTAAGGAAAATGCTTGGAACAATATATAGTTTGTGAAATATAGCATATTAAAAAAAATTTTTTTCATTTACGATTCTGTGAAAAACAACTATATTTTTTTGCTCATGAAGAATGATGTAATATATTAAGTATAATTGGGGATATCTACAAATATGTCTAGCTATTTTTAACATATATAAAACTCTGACTGTTAAACTATGAGAGTGGAAAATGTACAAAAAAATGCAGACTGTGAATCTCAATTAAAACTTTTAACCAAAAATGATAAGAACGAGATATAACTTTAACGAGAGACAGTGCTTATTCACATACTATGAAAAAGGTGGCAATTTTTGCTGGCGACAAGATAATAGCACTTTGGATTATCCACAAATATTTTTAGCTATTTTTAATATAGTTATTGCAACTCTAATCCTTACTAGTCGGACTTGTACCGAACTGTATCATTATAACTAAGAAAAAAATATTGATTGCAATTGTTTTACTACGTAGAAAAATATACTTTACGATTAGAAATTGCTTTGAAACTTACATTGTGAAATTTAAATAAGCTAGTTCTGTGGTATAGCGATACAGGTGTTGGACTCGACTACATGACGTCCGATTTCGGGTTCCGTTTCCCGGGTCGGGCAATAAAAAGAAAATTTGGTTTTTCCAATATGTCTAATAAAAAAAAACGTTGGCCGAGATTGGATACGTGCCCGGTTGGCGATAGGCTTCCCACCTATCACTTCGGCTAGTCGTGGGTGCCCTAGTTCTGCCTCTGCCTACAACTTAGGGGATATGGGCGTGAATATATTTTTTAAATAATTTTTTTTTTATTTTTTGTATTTCAACAATGTTGCTTGATCTAAGCTTACATAGTTAATTTTAACTGTAGTATTTTGTTTACGTGACAAAAAAGTAAACTAGCTCATGGTTCTCGTGATGGTAAAAGATAACCGTAGCCTATAGACACCATAGATGTTGTAGGTGCGTCGCTATCTTGTGGCCGAAGTGAGGGGTTTTATGAAAGATTTTGAAATTAATCCCATGACGTGTGTTGTATGTTTGACGGCTATTTGTTATATTTTGCAAATTATAACTTCGACGCACTTGTTTTTCTTAACTTCAAGGCAAAGACTGATAAAATTCTGATGTCAATAATTTTACTTTTTTTTTCTTTATCACTTGCACGATTGAAGGCAAGTAAAAAGTGTACAATATGCTGTAAAGTGAGTTTAAACATTTTTAGTACAGAAAAAGTAAAAACAGTCGCCTCTGTGGTCTAGCGGTTCAGTTGTTGGACTTGATTTCATGAGATCCTGGGTTCGAATCCCGGGTAGGGCAACAAAAAAGAATAGGTTTTTTAAGTTTGATAATAAAAAAAAAATGTTGCTCGGGATTGGAAATGTGCCCGGTCGGCGATAGGCTTGCCACCCATCACATTCTGGGACTTAGTGGGTAGACAGCTAGTCGTGGGTGTCCTAGTGCCTCTGCCTACCGCTTCGGGGATATGGGCGTGAAGATACTTTTAGTATAGAAAAATGCTCACGAATTAACTATTGCAAATGAACTCATAAAGAATTGCAAGAATACTTAATGGTTTATTCACAAAGTTTGCACGGGGAGAGAAACTACTTCCGTTTTTCTCTTGGTTGTTAAAAATACAATAGCAGTTCGTTGATATCCTCTCAACGTCATTCTACTATTATGTTATATCATTTTACTAGCGGACCGCCCTGGCTTTGCACGAGTATAAAACATACATATAAAGAAAACCGCATCAAAATCGGTTTCGTAGTTTTAAAGATTTAAGTATACAAGGGGACATAAGGACACAGGAAGCGACTTTGTTTTATACTATGTAGTGAAGACATAAGTACGAGTATTTTCAAATGAAAAATCCTCTCTATCTGGGTCAACCTGTATATCGTTATTGCCTGGAAATTGCATAGGCATTATATTTTTTTTGTTTTTATTCCTAGCAATGTGAAATCAATAAAAATAATTACGAGCTTTTTTTTCTAAGCAAATAAAGAATTCATTGTTATATTTTTTTATAACTAGCTGAATCTACAGACGATGTTATGTCTGAACTATTAATATTCAATTCGACTGATAGCTTTGTCAATCTGTTGCTAGCTCTGAATATTTTATATTTTAGTTTAGTTTTCTTAAATTTCCTAAAGTTACACTAAACCTATTTTTTTCTTTCTTCTGATAATAATCAACCCTACTAAAAATAAAATTAGTAAAATTTTTACACCGAAATAAAGATTTTTATGTATGTAGACGGATAGGAAAATCACCGATTTTTATTTTGTAAATAAAATTTTGAGGTACGCATTCTATAGGCAAAATCATAAAATAATTTACATTATTAAACAATGTACTTCAATTTAATGTAAGTGACGTAAATATTTTAATGTTAGGAGTTTACATTATATTTATCCTGAGCAAAAACTAAGAAACGGTAACAAAACAGCTTCAAGGCTAACAAAACTGAGAATAAGACTCGCAAAGCGATTTTGGTATTTATTATTTCCAGTTTTTAGAATATAAAAAAATAACAAAAAAATATATTTTTTGAAATATTAGTTATTCTCTTCATTATTATAACTATTAGAATACGTTACAATTCATAACCATTGTCGCTTTGATTGTTAATGACGTTTTTTAAAAGTATCAATTAACTTCAATTTTAAATTTGCTGCGAAAACGTAGCTCATCTTATGCAGTAGACTAAAAAATATAAATACTTTTTTAATAATACATATCATACATAATTTGACTGAAATAATGTAAGAGGCCTCAAAAATGATAATTTGATATTGCTACATTGATTTAATAACAAAATGTACTTTAATATTATCACCTCGCTTCTCGACGATACTTAGCGATACTTTTCCATATATTTTACGGCAAGTAAAAGTGTTTTTTTTGTAATATTTACAATAGAGCGCTTTTAACACCAATTATAATTCTTTACAAGTTATAATTATTTAGTTTAAACAAATATTTATGAATTATTCTTTACAGGTTTGTTTTTTTGTTTTATTATGAGATTTAAGATAAACTTCCTGAACTGCGGATACATTACAGAAGTTGTTTTTTACTTTATTAATTTTTATTTTTTCAAAAAAAATTATGAGTATAAAGTAAAATATTTAAATAAACTAAATTGACAATTTAACAATAACACTTCAAAAAAGAACTCAGTATCTTAAAGCGAATGTAAAGCCATGTGTACAAAATGTACAAGGTAGTAATAAAATAAATTGAGAGAGAGAAGTGAGATTTACTATCGCAAACAGA
This sequence comes from Calephelis nemesis, assembly GCA_002245505.1. Lineage (NCBI taxonomy): Eukaryota > Metazoa > Arthropoda > Insecta > Lepidoptera > Riodinidae > Calephelis > Calephelis nemesis. Next base: position 59,924 of record NJDD01002906.1, read on the forward strand.
AAAAATACTTTACCTGTTGTAACGATGATTTTATTAACACCTCGTGGTTTTATTAACGTCGTTTAAATTTTCCGCCGTTAATCTTGGAAACTGTCACGACTTCTTCGGAGAAATTGCTTTCTAATTGAATAAAATTTTCACTTACCCTTAGGCAGACGACGTGGATTGCACGACGGGTGGGTATCGAGCAGGGCACAGGACCGCTCTATTCAACCCCGCGACCACAACTGATTTTCCACCGCGAAAACTTCCCTTGATCGCGTCATCACTCACCCCATTTCTACCCGACCAATGACTCTACGTCGATTCCTGCGAAGCCTTCCGGTAACGTCCGAGAGATACCGAGCGTATAGGGTGGCGATTGGATCTTTTAATCTGAAAGGTAAATGCATACAAAAAGAAAATAAGTGAGCTGTAAGCTTCCGTTCGCTAGATGTAGGCCGTAGCGCGAGTCCGTGCAACAGGTAAAGCTTTCTCACTTTATTTAGATGCTACGGTGGAAAGCTTGGATGTTCGAATAACTTATTCGATTATAATGCAAAAGTATCGTTGATGTCTGTTTATATATTTATGGTAATAAAACTATTGTTTAAAGTAACATTCCATTAAATATAAGATGATATTATAGACGATGTTTCAAGTAAAATTTTGTTGAAGATTATTCGCCTTATCGCCCTATGTGGTCGAGCGGTCTAAGTGTTGGACTTGACTTCATGAAGTCTCGGGTTCTTATCCTAAAAAAGGAAAGGAAGGAAAGCAACAAAAAGGAAAATGTGGTATTTCCAATTTTCTAATAAAAGAATGTTGCCCGGGATTGGATATGTGCCGGTTGGCAATTGGCTTGCCACCTATCACATCGTGGGACCAAGTGTCTTCGTCTAGTCGTGGATGCCCTGGTTTTGCCTCTGCCTACCTCTTCTGGAATATGGGCGCGAAGATATTTTTTCTTAAGTGAAGGAAAAACCAAAATAAGGTAGTCAAATATAAGTTTAAGTACGATTTCAATCTTATGTTGTAAAATCAACGTCAGACATTCTTGTTTGTAAAGTAAATGGATATTCTACCTGATTGCAAGAAAAGGTGTTTAGTTTTTTGCACGTAGGTATATATTATATAAATTATATTGCTATCGCCTGTGTCGTTGAGAGGTCTGGTATTGAACCTAACTTCGTAAGGTCTGGGGTGCGATCCCTGTGTAGGGTAACTAAAAGAAAATGCGTTTTCTCAATTTTATAATGTAAAAATAACGTTGCCCGGTACTGGATGTTGGTTGACAGTAGGCTAGCCACCTATCATATTGTGGGATTTAGTGTCTTCGGCTAGTCGTGAATGCCCTGGTTGTGTACCTCTGCCTACATCCCGGGGGAAACGGATGTGAAAATCTTTTATTACTATATTATACACACAAGCCGATTCGGCGAACTTTGTGCAGCCTGACAATAAAACCTAATAACAATAGTGGGTGGAAAAAAATAAATTTCATTTTATCTTGCCATAAGAACGTCCTACCTATATGAAATCGGTTGATTAGTCGAGTGGTTTGGAGTTATATCGTGACGAAGGTTAATACAGATTATTTTTTATGCATATTTATATTTTTATTGTTGTTACGAACTTAAAAAAGATGTAAAAAAATACAAAAATATACACATGTTGCTATCTTTGCACATATAACTTAAACAACACTATCATAAATATACGACATTGAAATGTAATGCACAATTAACTTAATTAGACCTGAATTAAATTTAAATTCAAGAAAGGATAGTGTTTACCTTATTTTAATAGCACTTTAGATTTATCTTATGTAGGTTAGGTATTTTTAACATGTATTTTAACCATACATTAATTTATTCTTTCAATCATAATTAGCAAAATACGTTTCAGTCCTTAACCAGAAATTAAATAAATATCGCTGGACAAATCACACAAATTGAATCTAACTCCAAAGTAAGCAAATTATATGCTTGTGTTATGGGTGTTAGTCAACGATACTAATCCATATAAATACTTAAATAGATACCAGAATAAATTTAAAGTTTTTCTTTTAAAAAGAAACCTTTTTAAAAATAATAAAAAGTTTAAAAAAGGAACATATTTTGGTTCCATATAAAAACGATTTCGTTCGTATAGCCAATCGTTTGGGAAACAAATATCGCAATGAACATAGTGCGGTCGTTAAATTTTATTTTAACATTAAAATAAATTGAAACAGTCCCATAATCCTCTTTGATTACGTGCACCGCAAAATACAAATTGTGTGTAATTGAAATCCCTTCAAATGGATTGTTCAGTGGGGAGTGTTACGTGTGTCCCATTAGATTACTTGTTTAATTCTTGACCACGACCGGTAGCGTCCGTAATCTAAGTTGTAAACTAAATCTTAGGGCCCGTCTCACATATCCCCGTAAGCCTGCCTTGCTCGCTATTTGAATGCTCCTCCAACAAACCTGAATTAGTATGCGCTCTCCATTCGCCATCGTCCCAATGGGTTACAAGCGCTTATTCTATACATTTAATAAGAGATGGCTTTATTATTTCATATTTATTTATTTAGACATTGCAAAATAATTATTTTATATTTACATTTATAGACATTGCAAAAGAGTTATTTCATATTTACTTATACAGACCTAGAAAAAGATTTATGTCATATTTACTTTTATAGACATTGAAAAACAATTATTTTATGTTTACTCATAAAGAAATTATACAATTATTGTTTCATATTTATTTATTAAGACATTGCAAAATAATTATTTCATATTTACTTATACAGACATTGAAAGATAATTATTTTATGTTTACTTAGCTAGACATTAAACATTATTACTTCATATTTACTTTTGTAGACATTGAAAAAATTGTTGACTAAAATTTGTGTGTATTGTTTAAAGTTGTTGAAATGTATGTTGATTAAAATAAAAACTAAGTAATATATCCATTTTGCTGTGTGAAGTTTCTTGGTTCATATTAAATACTGAATGTTAAAAATTAGTGTAAAATTAATGTAACGAAATGATCAATTATGAAAATTTTATCTTACTAACACTAGTTTTGAAAAATAAAATCTAACGGCCGTACTCAGATACGTTAATTAACATTATTCTATTTCAATTCGCATTAATCTAAGAAAAAAAACAGAATCTTCCTTCTAACTCTTTTCTAACATTTTTCTAAATTATTTCATATTTATCATGTTCCAGAATCTAGAGATATTATTAGCTCTCGTATCTGTCTTTACGACGTCAAGTCACTGTTTCTTCGGACTATCTATCGATTTCCTATACTATCTGCTATCTATATATATCTATAGATATATTTCTCCGTGTTGGTCAGGGCTAGACCATCTGTCTTCCTGCCAGGCAGCTCGTAATAAGCAAGGCACCATAACGTCAGTGCTTGACGTTGACGTTTTTTAGTTTAAAGGTTCAGTAGCCGATAAACTTATTTTTCTTTGAGGCCTAACATACCGACCTTAGGTTGGCAACGCACCCTTATCGCCTTTGTTGCCTCTAGCGTGAATTTCTAACCATCAGGAAATCCACCTGCTTGTTTGCCTTCCTAAATCATAAAACAAAAAAAATGGCAATTTTGGATAAACGCATTTTATTCCTATAGCAATACTTTCGTATGATGTGTATGTAAGCAAAAATGAGATTTTGTAAATTTAACTCCTAGGCAAACCTGCAGGCAACTGCTAGTGTTGATATACAATTATAAGTAACATTTATGGAATAGGTCGGTGGAATGGTTCAATTTGTGAGCGGGATCTTGGGATACGTTCATTTTGTGTAATACAGAACCGACGCGAAATCACTCCGGCGGTCGCCTGAATTATGCAAATATGGATCCAAGTATGTATTTGTGTGGACAAATATTGCTTTAGCTTTGGAGATGACCGCAATAATTAAAATTTTGGATTTGCAATACTCAGTTAAATTTGCAATTTGTGTAATATTCTTAAGAAAACTGGTATTGGTCCGGGCTCCTTTGCAGAATAGACCATCTGCCTTTCTGTCAGGCAATTCATAAAAGGCGAGCTTAGCGTCACTAACACCGTGACATCCTACTAAGTGGCAGAGTTCCGCAGCGATTCACCCGGTTTCCTGATGGTAAGAAATTTACGCCGCTTAGAGACACCAAAGGTAGTAATGATGCGTTGTCAAACTGTGACCGGAATATTAGGCCTCGAACCAAAGTAAGTTTACCAGCTATCTTACCCTTCAGACCGGAACACGCCAACGGCGAGCACTGACGTAAGGCGGATAGGTAAGACGGTGGTACTAATCCCGGCGAATCACTGAGAAACTCTACCAGCAGATGTATAATGATGTGTAATGTATGGTCTTATTGATCTGATACGATGATGAAGACGGAAAAGCCTATAAACCAAGAAAATACCCAACATCGTTTTCTGTCTTATTTTGTAAGTCTTTATGCCAAATTTTCTAGGCTTCATCCTACAAAACCTTTTACTTAGCCACTTGTAGATGAGCGAGCGTACTGAATAAAGGTCTTTGTTTTTAGACGGGGTTAGGGCTGTATGTTTGTAAATTGTACGTTTGCTTGAGTTGTTTTTATTCCATCATAACCAATATCAACAGGAGGGTGATAAGAGTCGATATATCAAATGAATAGGCCCGATTAAAGCATTTCTAATCTATTTTTTTATCTAACATTTTTGAGTTATATACAGAAAAATAATCTGTTGTATTATTTTTTATTTAATTTACTTAAAAACAAAACAGTAACATTGACAAGAAAAATTGTAATGAATGATATTAACGGTGACTGTGCCAGCGGTGGACGGCAATGGCGACGATGACAGTGTTGATGACAATGTCATGTTGGTCAGAGTGTTGGCAATGATTACTCAATGATAATGTTGTTGGTGATTTTTGTGATGTTATCGTAACGGTATTGATGAGGTCGTGATGGTGACGATGTTATGGGTATGCCAATGTTGGTGTCAAAAATTTCGGCGCCGTGATGACATCGTAGTATGTAAATGTATGTCAGATAATCTTGAGATTTGATTAAACATAACATATGGAACCACCTCTGACTTCATTACTTGGCCAACGTAAGAATAATGTTAAACTGTATTAGGGTGTAATTAGCAGAGTAAACGAGTAAGAAAAACCTAGAGACAAATTGATAATTTTCAGAGTTGCTTAATTAAAATGTATGCTATATCATAATACCATAAGATTCTTAGTAGTTTTGTACACTAAGGTTTTGTGTCGTAATATATTGCTTATTATTTTAAGTCCGGAAAAAAACTGAAAATTTCCTGCATGTTTGAACTGACTACAGTAAAAGAAATTTATTGTATGTATTTTGCGTTACAACTTTCAACATATCGAAGAAATTATGGCTGATTGAATGTTGGAAATATAAAATATCTATTGGCTTCTCGCGTGATCCCAATTCAGGGGGAACGACTAGTGAGCAAAAACTTATAATAAAACTAAACTGCATGTGAAAATTTATTATTTTAAAGTTTTAAAGCTGTTTACAAACTATGAATGAATTAAGTTGTCAGTTTTGAGAACAGGGATACAACGTCTGTAGAACTAGGAGGCAATTTAAAAATTTGTCCCGAAGGCGTCGCGTCGGCTGCGTTGTCTATATTATGCGGGCAAGCTAACGGTCGCCCGTAGCACGCCGCCCCTGGGTAATGTGCTACGAAGCTACGAGAATTGCTACTTTAATGCTACGAATTTGTTTAAGCCGATATCCTTATTTTTAATTTTAAATTATGAAAAATTAGATAGATGTGATGACTGTAGATTGAAAAATAATAAGGCAACATTTTTGTGCCGTAATTAGTTATGTAATAGATCTTAACTGCAATCCCATCAGCAACTTCGAATATACAGATTTAAAATAGAATCAATAAACAAAATAGATTTGATATACGAAATAAATAATTGATGAGTTTTACTAAAAAAACGCTTCTACAACATTGATGTTGTAAACAACTGTTAATTTTATAAAGATGTTTCTAAATAATGTTGTAAGATTTGCAAGGCAGTTTACTTTGTTATCAATTTTGGAACTACTGCATTTATCTATATATCTGTTCGGTTCTTATCGAAATTGGTGGGTAGAAGTGATCTGCCAAACTTTATTCCGTGTACCGTCCATATGTCGACGGCCATGTCACCGCCGTGACATCGCTCTCTTCCGCCGCAAACCATCAACGAAGATATACGTTGCTTGGGTCCATTGTGTGAACGTTTCACATTAACATTTTGTGCCTCAATATTAGCCGTGCTAATTTGTGAACAAAACCAATCAACAAGAAAGGGTGTACTAGAACGACTTAAGAACTAGTAGCCCTCCATATTTAATTAATTAATTAATTATACAGTCCATTCATCGAAGATACCAGCGACCTTTAAATATACACTCAAAAAACCCTACATATCAATACGTGATGCCAAAATTTTGGACCTCTTTTTAAGAAAATTGCGCTGGCAGAGGAGCATAACATTTGGCACACTTATAGTTTATGCGTATGAGAAGTGCAGAACGCTAGTATTTTTGAATAATAATGATTATAATGTAAATTACCACACTACCGTGCATTTGATACACACAAACAAATATATTGATGACAACGATAACAGATCACAGATGGAACACTAAAAAGTTTGGAAACAAAGTAGTTGGTCTTGAGAAATGAAGATGGCGTTCTTATCAACAAGATATTAAAATTTATTATTGTTGAATTTCGACCAATGGGCGACTACTATTTCTAATAAATAAGCAACAATGGAATAATTAATTAATTTATTTTAAATTAGTATTGTGCAAAATAAATATACTTTGATTTATTATTTACATAAACCCACATACCAATATACACGCGTAATATTAAATTTGCGAAAACAGTATACTTATTAAACTTACCGAGTTTCGTGTTATTTTATTTACAAAAATTGTGGGGTGTCTATAAATTACGTAATCTATGACTTTCCAAGTAGGGTGACATTCAGGGGGGTGCAAAGATGACTTGATTGGAAACCCTATTCCATATTTATTATGGACCTATTTTGTCATGTTTATTGACGCGCCTGTTGAGAAACATCTTATTAAGTAACTTTTTAATATCCTTGTTTTTTAAGTTGAAGCAAAATTCTTGTATCTTTTCAAAATTATATGAACAGTGCAATACTTCTAATAAATGTATTCTATGCGCAGTTTACGAAACCATTTCATTTCGTAAATTGTGTTTAACCCCATATGAAATGTTTGTAAGTAGGATGAAATAAAAAAAACACATTTTTAAGTTTTTTTTTTATGTCAGCTCTATACATCTGGCGTCAGATACGTAATGGTTAATATTTACCAGATATTTATATATCACTAGCCGACCCAGCGAACTTAGTTTGCCAGATGTTAACAAACTATTAATAGTTTTATAGGAAAAATTAAATGTTCTTCCTAAATTACCCTTTAGAACCTACCCTTTTTTATCTTCCTTTCCCTTATTTTTATCTTTTAAATTTCTTTGACTCTGAGCGGATGTAATGACGAGTGAGTCAACAACTAGAATTCTTATCTCATTATTTGACTAATGATATTTTCCATCGTCAGCGCCTTGGTAAATCTTCCAAATATTCATATTTAAATGAAGAAACACTTGCACTGTATTACGTATCACTTATTATTTTATAAAAAGCCTACCGGTTACGCTTACAACAGAATCATCAAGACTAAAACTTAGACTTGAACTACTAATCTTATTATACTTAGTAATGTTGATTATTTTAATTAATGTTTTGACTATTTTTATTTCTTTTTCTATCTGCTTTCATTTTCAGGCAGCTTGTAAAAGGCGAACATGGGCTTACCATTACCAACACCGTGACATCTGACTAGGTGGTAGAGTTTCGCAACGACTCGCCCGGATTGGTACCACCGCTTTACATATTCCTGCCGCCATGACGTCATGACGTGTTCCGGTTGGCAACGCACCATTACCACCTTTGGTATCTCTAGGTGACGTGTCTTACCATCGGGAAATCCGCCTGCTTGTTTGCTTTCCTATAACATAAAAATAGTTTTAAGTATGTATAGAAATTACACGAACACAAATTGATAGCACGTTTTATTGCAAACAATCTGAATGTTTTCATTTGCATTCTACAGTTTCGTTCCGTTTAACTTATCTTGTTGACAGTTACTTATTACGTCCAATAGTAATGTATAAGTTAAATATATAATATTAGCAAATATATGACCGCCTCGTTGGTCGAGTGGCTAGCGTACACGCTTAACGAACAACCGCGACGCTCGGTTTCCCAACGGGGGCAGGCATTTGTGTGATGAACATTTAGATGTCTGCATTTCCGGGTCTGAGTGTTTATTAAATTTATCCTTGTATATATTAAAGTATTTCTTTGTATTAGAATCCTTTACTAACACCCATAACACAAGCATATAATATGCTTACTTTGGGGTTAGATTCAATTTGTGTAACTTGTCTAGAGATATTTATTTATTTAAACAAGCTTAGAATTGTGAGTAAATTTTATAAACCTTGTTAGTTAAAATCGGGTCGTAAAATCCATTTATTTAATAACTTAATTAACATAGGGCTTCTATGAAATTTAATAAAACCGCAACTTTGCAGCGCTCGATATATTGGCTTAAGCATCAACCAAACACACCACTAAACAAAATGGGTGCATAATTTAACATGAATCAGATTCTAGCATAGCTAAATAATTATCTTCCTGAATTTTGTCCAAAACTATTCAGACAGGTAAAACTAATAAAAAAGTTATCAGTAATTTATATTAAAAAATATATTTAAGTACAATAAAAGTGCAAAACCCGACTCCAACGATTCCATTAAATACCATTTCTAGTTTAAGATTTATTTTTTTGAATTATAGCTAATGATGCAGACACGGTTTTACATAAACTAGTGGCCTATTGGTCGAAATTCGGCCATTTTAATATCTTGTTGATAAGAACGCCATCTTCATTTCTTAAGATCAACTACTTTGTTTCCTGAATAGTTATTGCGCCATGCGTGATCTTTTATCGTCAACATAAATATATTTGTTTGTGTGTGTCACAGGCATGGTAGTGTGGGTAATGTTTTATTTATTGATTTAATGTAAGTACTTTGTATGCATTATTATTGAAAAATATTAGCGTTCTACACTTCTCCTACACATAAACTTTAAGTGTGCCAAATTTTATACTCCTGCGTCCGTTCCATTTTCGTAAAAAGGGGTCCAAAGTTTTGGCATCACGTATTAGTATATAGATTTTGTCAATATAATACTAGCAATTTTGACTTCTATTTAACAATGCCCAAATTTTGTATATATCGATGACCTCGTTATTGATTAGGTGATCAACATAAACAAAAATTAATGCATTATTTTAAACCGCTAGGCCGATTATGATTTAATAAAATAACATTTATATGGGATCACTTTGAAATTATGGCTAAACTTTTCAAAAAAGTATCAATATAAAAATGGGTTCAAAAAATGCCGCTTAATAAAAATAAAAAAAACATACTGTTGAATTTAGAACCTCCATTATTTTAGAGTCGGTTAAAATATATTTCATTTCAATTTAAACTTTAAATATCATGTTCAAACACATTTTAAAGCTGCGAAAGATTTTAAGAAAACACTTAATGTACGCTCCAAAGTCTATCAACAGGCGAGCAGCATGACTCGGGCGACATCGGCGCGATGCTTCCTTTACAAGCAACTAAGAATTTATCCAACTATCACATATTATGTAAATACTCAAATAACAATAACATTTTTTTTATGATATTGTATCAGTATCACAAGATAGTAGTTGTAAGAATGAGTAGCTTTTATGAGGTTGCTGCGACTATGTGTTTGAAAATATCACCCCTGTGACTTAGTTCCACGAAAATATTGCCACTAAATACAATATATAACCTACTAAAACAATACTCAAAGTACGAGTATACATGTAGTAATTTTTTTTGACATGTCTTAAAAAAAAGATATCTTATGGTTCTCTTTTCATGTTTTATTCTAATTGTATGTTTTATAGAACTTCTCAACGCTCTTATTTGATTCTATGAGCTGAACTATTAGACAAGATATGCTCGTATTGTAAAAAAACTTCTTCAATACTTGTTTGCTATTTACATTCTGTTTGATATTTGCTAACACATTTCATATGTGTACATGAAGAGTACATAAATAACATAAATTAGAAGAAGATAATGTATTATATAAAAAAGTTTGTTTGTCACCTCAGTTGTTACAAGTAGAATAGAAGAAGTAAACGGGGCTCGGTGCGCCCGGAAGCGCTGTTAAAGGCATTATTATCCGGCCGGTCGCGCTGCAAATAAATCGTCTGGCGAGCGGCCGCTCTTTCGATTATCCTCAAATCTTCATTACACCAACGTATGCTCTTGTACCTCATATCTTTTGCCACCTCTTTTATTTTCTTTGAAGGACTTTTGTCGATTAATTATTGCGTATCCTTATTTTACTGTCTGCTTTATTCTCTGTTGATGAGATAAAGGTGATCTTTAATATTGTTACCTAATAAAATACTTGTTGATATGATTATTAAATGTATGTCTTTGTGTAGTTTTGTAAGATAGTCATGATGATTTTTTTTTATATTTTACATTTGTCTAAAAAGTAAAGAAATAATATCCCGAGACAAGTTACACAAATTTAATCTAACCCCAAAGTAAGCATATTATATGCTTGTGTTATGGGCGTCAGTCAACGATTCTAATACAAAGAAATACTTAAATAGATACAAGAATACATTTAATAAACGACAAGACCCGGAATTGCAGACATCCAAATGTTCACTGCACAAATACCTGCCCCCCTTCGGGAATCGAACACGAGCCTAGCGTTTGAACGGTGTGCGTGTACGCTAGCCATTCGACCAACGAGTCGGTATAAGTAGACATTAAAAGTTATAAATTACGCTATAGCTTTTAACGCTAACTTTTTAGCGCTAACTTTCTGGTCAGTAGTCGAAATTGAACTTCGCTGCTATTTTGCGAAACTTCATTCCGCTTTGAATCTCTGAAGAGTAAGCACCGAAAAATACCTCAACTGCATTTCAAATTATTACTAGTGGTCGCCCGTTGGTCGAAATTCGACCGCAACAAATTTTAATATCTTGTTGATAAGAACGCCATCATCATTTCTCAAGACCAACTATTTTGTTTAAAAACTTTTTAGTGCGCCATCTGTGATCTTTCATCGTTATCATCAATATATTTGTTTGTGTATGTCAAATGCATGGTAGTGTGTGTAATGTTGTATTTATTGATTTAATGCACTTTATAAGCATTATTATTGAAAAATATTAGCGTTCTGCACTTCTCCTATATATAAACTATGAGTGTGCTAAATTTTATGCTTTACGTAAATGTGGTCCAAAGTTTTGGCATCACGTATTTATATAAAGATTATTATAGCTATGTTTAAGTAAAAATCTCAAAAACATTAAACGTCACACTAGAGATGCTGTTTGCTGATCAGATTAGATTGAAGCCATAGAAGCACAACATACAGTCGTCACATTTTGCAAATGTCACTTTTTATTGCGTTGTTGAAATATATATACAATATATTATCCCGAATCATGTCATCAATCACATATATTATTAATAATATTTAAATGAATTTAAAGTTGCGATGTAATAAAAGATTTTACATACGCACACACAAAATTACGTGGTAAACACAATAATCTCACTTGTTACTTCATAAAAACCTTCCTAAAAATATATGTTGATAGAGTATACCTATTTCTTGAGAAGGTATTATCACTATTTGTTTTAGCACAATGAAACTACAAAACAAACCGATTTCGATTTCACTAAGTCACAGTTCACAAAAATTTGTGTTTTCCTAAGTTTCTATTACTAGATCCAGACTTTTTTTTATGATATAGTAAGGCAAACAAGCAGACGGATTTCCTGATGGTAAGGAATTCACGCCGCCTAGAGACACCAAAGGTAGTAATGGTGCGTTGCCAACCTGAGGCCGAGATGTTAGGCCTCGAGCAAAAGTAAGTTTACCGGCTACCTTACCCTCCGAACCGGAACACGTCATGACGTTATGGCGGCTGGAATAGGTAAGGCGGTGGTACCAATCCGGGCGAGTCGCTGCGAAACTCTACCACCTAGTCAGATGTCATGGTGTTAGTGACGGTAAGTCTATGCTCGCCTTTTACGAGCTGCCTGGCAAGGAAGTCAGATGGTCTATTCTGCAAAGGAACTCGCATCAACAAGGGGAAAAATGGTGATGATATATGTATATACATATAATGTGATAATGTATGACTTGGTGATAATGTAACAACACCAGAAGTATGCTCTGTCAAATGGAAAAACATTTTATGAATTGATTCAGAAATGAAATAGAAATCGATAAACATACATAAAATAAAAATATAGGACTCTATAACCGTCTCCCGCTCCGAAGTCACTTAAAATCACATACTTAACCGTACCAATATATTTTACCAAATGTGGTGTTCAAATATTCAATAAACATATTCAATCTCATTTATAATATATACATGTTTATGACATTTTTATAATTTACTGCCAATGGTTGAGATTCCTTGATTTGTACTTTAAAATGATTTATATTACAAACAACTAAACCCTTGATAAAAACTTTCCCAGTCTAAATTCCTTTAAGTAGGTAAAAATTGCCAATACACTTGAAATGAAACTGAAACTACGCTCCTGAAGAAACTTTTAATGAATCATCGTTAACGAATTTCTGCCAGGATTTACTTTTGTAAGTTGTCGAAATAGTTAAGGGCTCGTGTGTTCGGCAAAATTTAAATGGATTATATCGTTTTTGTTTGAACGTCATTTGATAAATTATAACAGTATAAGAAAAAAGTCAATTTTCTGTTGAGAAATATAATAATAATAATAATAAAGCTGAGAAGGAAAAATGTCAAAATACATAGACTTGGCTCACGAGGTAACCGACATGTGGGATATTGATTCAACAACAATTGTCTCGATAGTCGTGTCAGTAAACGGTCTTATAGCGAAGAGTCTCGACCAACAACTTAAGAGACTCGCTCTGCAACCCTGGTTTAAGGGCAGTATTCAGAAGGCAGTAGTTTTGGGGACGGCACGCGTTGTGCGGAGGTTCCTCACTCTGTCGCCCTGACCACCGTTTTTGGTAACCTGTTTTTTTATGGTTATATTTTTAATCTTATTTTTTTATGTTAAATATATAAAAGTAGAAAATAAGATATAGTGAAAATTATAGATAATAATAATAATTTTATTTCAATAAGTCGCCTCTGTGGTCTAGCGGTCCAGCTGTTGGATTTGACTTCATGAGGTCCCGGGTTCGATTCCCGGGTCGGGCAACAATAGCAAATGTATTTTTTCAAATTTTCTGATTCAAAAAATTGTTGCCCGGGATTGGATGTGTGCCCGATAGGCTTGCCACTTATCACATTGTGGGACATAGTGTCTTCGGCTAGTCGTGGGTGCCTCTGCCTACCTCTACGGGGATATGGGCGTAAAGATACTACTACTGCTACTATTTCAATAATAAGACATGATATTTAAACTTCAATAAGAATGAAAAAAAAATGTCTTAAAATAATTATGCGACTTTCCAGGGGTCCCCAAACTAGGCAAAGCCTGTGTCTTGGGATACCAAATGAGAATATTCCAATAATTAATAATATATAATACAATGCGAATGTGGATGGGTGTAGGTATCCGGGGAGGCCAAGGTTGACAATCTACGGTGAGATCATCGGTCTCCGAAACCGGCGTGTTTATATAAAAAGGGTAATGAATGTGGAGGAAGCCAGACAGGTTTGTCAGGATCGTGAGGTCTAGCACTCGATACTCTTTGTCTACCCCATACAGGAATTGGTGTCAAGATATGCATGTATTCATAATAAATAATTTACGTCAAAAGTTTATGCTTTGGCAATCTGAGATGCTATGTTTTTAACACGGTCAAGTTAAACATATCATTTTTCAAAAGAAAAAAAGAAAGAAAAAACATTTATTTGCGGAATGTAAGTGTTTTAAAGAAGCTAGAAAATTATGTAAAATTATGTGTAAGCGTTCCAACACATTCTACCAACTTGTGGTGTGCAAATATTTTGTAACAGTGTTTAATCAAGTTAGCAATTTTTATTATTTATTTACTATTTACACATTGTTTTTTGTAATGACTACGTGATTATTAATTAATACAAACAATGTTTTGAATGTAAATTAATTTATCCCTACCTACCGTAAATTACCGTTTATTTCTAAATCTGAGCAAACCACAAACTTGGGCAATTATGGCTTAAAGAAGTAAGTATTTAATATTCAATTAAAACTTTTTCCTGTGTTAGTCCAGGTTTTCCCCGTGTTGGTCTGGGTCCGCTGAATAGACCAACTGTCTCTCTGCTAGGCAACTCGTAAGAGCCGATCACAGGTCAAATAAGTCATTACCAACAAGACCACTGGTGGTAAAGTGCTGTACAGCAACTTGTGCAACATCTATAGTGTCTGTCTATCGTTAGCTCTTACCATCAGGAGAGCCGTTTGCTTGTTTGCTGACCTCTCACATAAATAATTAAAAAGCGGTTGTCTGTGAAGTCAGTTTACCGGTGATCGTTGAACGTGACAACTTCATAAGAACAGAGGCCGATTGTGCCTCTTTGTCGCTCGTTCAGCGCTCTCGCTTGCACTTCAAGTCTTTTAAATGGCACGCCTCACAGCGAGGTAACGCCGCATGAGTCATGTTTTTTGATACGTGCGCCCGGCTCCATTGAATAACATGACGTTGTCACGTCAAAAAAAGCTATAATATCGTGGCTTTACTCATGAATTAATGTTCCATTGCGATGGCTTGAATAATAACAATCTTCATTTTAACCAATCTTTCTTTAAGCTATAGTTCGATATACTCAAATCGAGCGTTTTCGCTTGGAAATTGAACAAATACAAAAAAAATTCCAACTGTTGGTCCGTGTCTGCTGAGTAGAATAAACCTTTGCCTCTTTGAAGACAACTTGTAAATATGGCAAGCACAGGTTAAAATATAAGTCATCAACAACAGAACCACTGGTGGAAGAGTACTGTGTAGCAGCTTACCCGGTTAGGAATATACAACCTTGCCTACGCCTGCTGCCATGATGGCTGTCATGTTCAGTAGGGTTACTCTTGAAGCTCGATTTTAATTTGGAAATTGGAATCGGATATATGATATTTTAGGTACTCCTAACAAATAATTCCATGAAAATTAATCAATTCCTATAGAATATTCCATTGTTTTATTGTTAATAATTCGCCAGTACTGTATTCAAGAATAGGTATACCAATTTCTAATATTGCATGAATCGAGATTCAAGAGTAACCATACAGGTCTAGAGAGTGGGGTAGTTGGTAGTCTTGCTCTATAGGCCTAACATCCCGCACCTGCAATATCTATGATGTCTATAGGTCAAGATTGCTTCTTACTATCAGGAGAACCTAGTGCTTGCTCACTCATTTCTAACATAAAAATCATGTTTTACGTAAATCATATGTATGTTAGATTCAAGTTGTGTGACTTGTCCAGGTACATTTATTATTTATTATAATATATAAAGCTAGACTACCATGTTGATGACTGACTGACTGACTCACCCCGAATTGTTCTCCCAGTTGCCGTCGTGCTAGAGTCACAGTGTTGATGTCGTCGGATAGGGGTTGGTCTCAAACCACCCAGAAAAATCCGAAACCTTGGAAATGTAGACCTGGTAAAAAGTCGGTCGACGGCCCGCCGCAACGGTGACACCTAGCGGGACCGTTTTGGCGCCATTTTTCCTCTTTCAGATAGCGGTTGCCAAAAATTGTATGGAAAAATCCAAAATGGCGGAAACAAGATGGCCGCCATACAAAATTGATTCGCCTATTGCGTCCGAACCGTTAGAGTTAGAAAGTTGC
>NJDD01002906.1:76421-131390 GCA_002245505.1 Calephelis nemesis
GTTATTACCAGGACAAGCACTTAAGAAGACAAAAAAAATGGGAAAATTGCAGGGAAAATGGAAAAAAACGCTTTATTTTTTCCCATACAAATTGAACGGGTAGAACCAAGTTTGCTAGAACAGCTAGTTGTATATAATATAACAACTTACAAACCAACACAAGTTGCACACGTAAAAGTTTGCCACTGTCGCTTGACACATGGGAGTACAGTAGGGTTGCCAACTCGAGGATGTTGGCGTTTATTCAAATGGCTACCAAGAGCCTGTGACAGCCGCGCCCGCCGGATATTGATTTACACAGGCCAATAGAGCTCGGTTCCGTTGCAGCCTCTGATATACCACATAAGCTTTGTGTCGACGTTGTGGGTAATTAATTTTCACGAGGCCGCTTCATTGATATCAAGTGATATACTTATATAAGGTCAATGAAGGAAATTGTGTTACAAAGTTGTTGCTTATAAAAGCGGAATATTCTACCGTCCACTGGCCAGGATTCAATTAACGGTCTTCTGTTCGCAGTATTCTGCTTAATGGGTTGACTTAACTCTATTAGTTTACAAAAGTGATTGACAGGCAAGAGACAAATTGCCTACAAAAACAAGTAACATACATATCTTCACGCGAGGTCTCTTACGGGGTAGGCAGAGAATATCGAGTGCCAAACCTTATCGTGACAAACCTGTCTGGCTTCCCTCACACTCATTACCCTTATCATACAAAAAGGCAGGTTTTAGAAACTTTTGATACCATCTTCGGGTAATATTCGAGTGTTCTGATCGTGAAATGTCAAACTTGGTCTCTCCGGGTACCTACAACCATCCACATTGACATGGTATATGTGCTTTGTCAATCTTTCGTCTGTCATTCTTTTCACATGACCGAACCAGCGGAGCAATGCCCTTTGAATTTTAGCACTACCACTTTCTTTCAATCCCACTCTTTTGCGGATATTACCGTTACGAAATAAAAAATAAGTATCTTCTCATCCGTTTCGCGGAATAGGTTGGCAGAGGTACAACTAGGACAGATACGAGTAGCTGAAGGTACACAATCAATGATTAACTGAAGGTACTTAGTCCCACAATGTGGTAGGTGGTAAATCGAATGCGAACTATGCATTTGTCCATTCTCGGCCAAAATTGTTTTATTGGAAAATTGGAAAAACACAAGTTAAGTTTCTCAAGTCGGGAATCGAACGTGAGACCTCAGATAGTTCATCAACACAAATCCAACACTGGACCACGAGAGTGCGAAGACGAGTTTCCTGTTTTTAAGGAATATATTCCCCGTGTTGGTCCGGGCTCCTTTGCAGAATAGACCATCTGCCTTTCTTGCCAGGCAGCTCGTAAAAGGCGAGCAAATGCTTATCGTCGCTAATACCGTGACATCTGACTAGGTGGTAGAGTTTCGCAGCGACTCGCCCGGATTGGTGCCACCGCCTTACCTATTCCTGCCGCCATAACGTCATGACGTGTTCCGGTCCGGAGGGTAAGGTAGCCGGTAAACTTACTTTTGCTCGAGGCCTAACATCCTGACCTCAGGTTGGCAACGCATCATTAACATCTTTGGTGTCTCTAGGCAGCGTGAATTTCTTACCATCAGGAAATCCGCTTGCTTGTTTGCCTTCCTATAACATAAAAAAATAATAATAATAATATTATGTCGTTAATCGTAGAAAGATGTAGAAATGTCTTACCAAGTTACAGCTAGAGTTAGCTTTTTGCATTAGTTAGTTTGTTGGGTATATAAACTCTTTTGGATGGGAATACGAGAGAACCGAGCTTAAATATAAAAAGATCTCGGATTTGTTAGATTTATCTACAAATATATTAAAAAAATTTAATAAACCTCTTGGTACGGGCTAGGCGGCTTGATGTTCGATGGGACAGCTGGTATCTTCACGGCCATATCTCCCAAGTGGTAGGCAGGGGCACAACTAGGGCACCCAGGACTAGCTAAAGATGCTAAGTCCCACCCTGTGATAAGTCGCAGGCCTATTGCCAACTGGGCACATATCCAATCCTGATCAACGTTTCTTTTTATTAAAAAAATGGAATAATCAAATCGAACCCAGGACTACACGCAGTCAAATCTAACACCTGGATCGTTAGATTGCAGAGGCGATAAATAACTTGAAAATCTGAAGTAAACTATGTATTATATATATACATTTATTATAACAGACTTGAAAATATGGCAATTGAATAAATCATACCAATTATTATGCAATAGCTGTATACATAAGTATAAACTTTTAGCAAAAAATGTATATTACTGCGATATTCTTTTATAGAATCTCAGCGATGACGGTAATTCAATATTTTCAGTAAAAGTCCTGAGGTGAGATTGGGGTTCGAAATTGGTGAGAAAAAGAAAAATAAAATAAGTTATTGGGTATTTTTGCAATGTGAGTTTATAGAATGATATTAGTAGTAACTATTAAAAACATATAAATATTTAGTAATTAAAGTAAGTTATTCTTATACAGTATTTTTGTGGTTAATCTATATATGTACTAGCTTGCCCGGTAGACGTTGTTCCGCTATTCTTTTTAAATGTGACTTTATTAGAAAAGTTTGGGTGAGTCACCTTCATCACTTAGAGGCATGAAAAATAGGTAATAGACCTACCTATAATTATGCACATAAAATTTGGTGAAAATCGGAAAAGCCGTTTCGGAGGAGTACGATAACTAACATTGTGACATGAGAATTTGATATAAATTATTATCTTGGTTGTAATTAATTGGTGTAACCGGTCCAGGGATATTTATTTATTTATATTAAACTAGCCGAACCGGCAAACTTCATTCACTTGGCACGTGGTACTCTCTGCCTTTATCGGTGGCGGACTTTGCTTGAAGATACACGTATACGTGGATGGATTTCAAGCTCTTTAGTCACATTATACTGAGTGTTGTTATTTCTGTAACTTCTAAACTACAACTCTTAAATAATAATATATAACGGTTCGGAGGATAAGATAAACTTATTTTTGCTCGAGGTAATATCCCAGCCGAAGGTTGGCAACGCACAATTACCACATTTAGTGTCTTTAGGCGGCGTTAATTTCTTACCATTAAGAAATCCCTCTGCTTGTTTGCCTTCGAATACCATAAAAAAATTAAACAAATAAAGGTAAAGGTTATTTTAAATCTAAGCTGTTACAATATTGGTTTTTGTTTTCTACTGAAGCGTTAAACATGGGTAGATGTGAGTATAGACAACAAAGGGTGATTGATCCGGTGATCACAGGACATATTAAGCTGATAAATTTGTATGGATATCACTGTAATGCTTTATAAACGTTTGATACTGTATGAATAACATCACAGGAGTGTTACAAGTGAATGAGCCGCATGGGGTTATGGATGTTAGAAGCTCCTATTACAGAGTAGATGTGGCATTCATATATAAACGAATAGTATTATTGCAGTATTAGTATCTTTACGTCCGCCTATAGAATTATGCAAAGGCACAACCAGGGCACCCACGACTAGCCGAAGACACTAAGTCCCACAATGTGATAGGTGGCAAGACTATCGCCAACCGGGCACATATCTAATTCCGAGCAACTTTTTTTTTTCAGGAAATTGGAAAAACCAAATTTTATTTTTGTTGCGCAACCCGGCAATCGAACCGGGAGAAGCGATTTACATAGTTTGAATATTTTGTGTTAATAAAAACCTGATAATATTTATGTAAAGCCTTTTCAACACTAGAGAGAAAATAATCAGAAACGTGATAATACCAATTACATTTTATTATAATGGTAGTTTTCAAGTTAAAAATCTGTAAAATAAAATTGTATTCCTGCAATTTTCTTAAAAGCTTAACCTAACAGTGCCGAACGTATTCTGTCTCTTTCTAGTAGCGTTGAAAAAAGCGATCAATTAAAATAAGGATAAGTGCTCAATAAAATCACTACTGATACCTAGTATAATTTAGGTCGTCCGAAAAAATTAAGTTTAGTTAAAGAAAATTCTACAGGTTGCACAGGTACCGGCAGAAGTTACAACTTGAATAGGTATTAACGTTGTGCATTTTTATAATTTTGGTCTAGTTAGAAAATAAATTAGTACGGGATGCTTTAATCATTAGTATAAAAGTACTATCATTTATGTGGTAAAATAATTCATTTAATTGATTTTGTTTTTGAAACCAAGCACCTCACGAGATTTTCAAGCCACCTGATAGACGATATACCGATCGACGAAGCGAAAATTGCAGTATGAAATGCGGCGACATTATACAGTGGTTTTGATTTCCTTCCGTCTTATATTTTTTGATAAAAGTCCACTAAAAGTTCACTTTTCACTTCAAAATGATTTTACCACTGTTTGAATTTTGGCAGGATCAAGAGAAAAAAAAGTTTGTAAATAATAAAATGTATGTAGGTACCTCCTAAGCTAAATGTGTAAGTTAAAAATAATTTTTGTTGGTATGAGCGGTCTTATTGTGCTGTAACATAAAAGACAGTGAAGAAGAGTTTCTATGTTAAGAGGCTACCGTTAAAGAGGTACATAAGCTTTAATAATTACGGTAAAATCAGCAAATTCAGTTAAAGTGCCCTAATGAAATGCCTATAATGAAATCAGTAAATCGTTTGTACTTACTCAATTTAAGCCCTTTTTTGAAAACCGTAATGTCATTTATTTAAATTTGACTAAATTGGCAGATGCTCAGCCCCATGCCAAAATCTGAAATTTACTATTTAAACAGCCATAAAATCTTTGTATTCATTTTCTAAGCAAAAACGTTCAAATCCCTCGAGTATTCATGTATTTTCAGTAACAAAATAAACATTTTATTGAGCCACGTCGATCAGTGGGAACCAGGTTGAACAGGAGCAGGGTGAGCGCGATTTTCTCACTCGAGAGATCACCTGAAAGTGTACCACTTAATAACTCACATCCTCTCTCGGTTCACTGGGCATCCGCTGGTTCGTCACATATCTCTAAATATGACCGGCGGAGCGTACCATGTTACACCACTTTTGAAATAAGCGCATGTCAAATGCTCTTTCGCAGTTCGTGGATCTGATTTACTCATTATAATACATTTTGTGTTTTTTTAATATTTGTCAAGTCGCCTCTGTGGTCAGATGTTGGACTTGACTTCATGTGTTCTCGGGTTCGATTCACGGGTCGGGCAATCGAAACATTTTTTTTCATAAGAAGCTCTACTGAGCATCTTCTTCGACATTACAATCTAGTCTATAGACTAATGAGTAATTCTAATTTCACTTAATCTTCTAGGCTACAGTCTATAAGTATAAGTCCATCAACTTTTACTTAGTGTCTCTAAACTTAAGTTCCATAGGTCACTTGAACTTAAAACACTGTCATTTAAATTTTGGCACTAGCAACTACCTAACACTACACTAGTTCATATGGCCTTTTCAGCCTTCTCGTTGTACCTGTGATATCGAGGAACTGGATTGCCTCGATGTTCAAATGATGGTGAAGTCTATGGTGATGAGTATCTGCACTTTTTTTATAACGTCACTGACACACAAACTTTACTTTGAGATTCCGATGGAGGTCATAATTTCTTATGTACATCCCCGTAACTGTATACCGTAAGTCCATATCGGTCTTAGGACTTGTTTATACTCGTATATCAATACTTTGTTTTGGATTGTTAATTTCGAATGTCTGCCAATAAGCCAACACATATTTCTATAACGTGTGCCTATCTCTTCTCGTTTCTTTTTTACATGAGTTTTACAGCGTAGCTTTGTATCGAGTGCCACACCCAGGTATTTGGCTGTGTTGGAGTATGGCACTATTTTCTAATTGATGTAAACTGGTATATCTTTAACTTTTTTGTTAGTGAAATTAATATGTGTAAACTTGGCTTCATTCAGTTTGATCCACTGATTGATGCTTGATCCGATGATTACGATCGAAATAAATGTATGTTTTTAATTTTCTAATAGTAAACAACGTTTTCCGGCTTTAGCTGAGTGCCTGATTGACGGTAGGCTTGCCAAAGTATCAGCTAGTCATAGGTGCCCTCATTGTACCTCCAACCTTTTCGAGATTACGTGAAGACGAAATTTGTTGGTTCATAAAATGTACACTTAGAATCACTTTTAATAATGAATATTTCAAATTTCATCTCAATTAAAAAAATCTTCCGCAATTTGTCTTTTACACTATAAAAGAGGTAGGTGACAAAAGAAATGTGGCATTGGTAGACACTGCATAGAAACTTAGTGGGAACTTAGGAACTTAGTGGAACTTAGTAGGTCGCTATAAGACGCACTAATAACATCCATGGGGTCTTAAAACCTTTTTAGTCTTTTAACATAGAAAGTCGGGCTTCTTCTCTGTCTTTTATGTTTGAACATAATAAAAACGCTCAGATCAAGGAAATGCTTTATTATTGGTCTGTGTAAAATGTATACCTACAACAAAGCCAGTTGTCCGTTTCGTCTACATTTACAGTTTTATGGCATCAGTTTATACTAACATAAATTTTATTTTTGTTGTCCGACCCGAAGATCGAACCCGGGACCTCATGAAGTTAAATCCAACACCGGACCGCTATACCACAGCGATTTTTGTGCAATGTTTACTCAAGTTCATTTTTTGGCTAAAACTCTATTAAAAGTGAATTTTCATATATATTTCCCTAAATTTTTACTTTTTCTCTAAACAGTCGTCTGGTTTAAATGGTCGACCATTGGATATGCGCCCGGTTGGTAATAGGTTTACTATCTATCACATTGTGGAACATAGTGTCTTCGGCAAGTTGTGGGTGCCCTGATTGTACCTACCTTTTCGGGGATACTGGCGTGAAGATACTACGGCTATACTACAATAATACTATTTGTTTATTTTTTTAACTTAATAAACTGATAAAGTCTTTTAAAAGATGTAAATTTGCAGACGTTAACTAGCATAAAAAGCAAGTGTACTTACACAAGTTAATTCAATATGCTCTTATAGTTGTTAAAAAATAATCTTAAGAAGGCAAGGTTTTATAATTGGTTGTGATCACTTATTATCTCGGAACGCTATGCAAGTATCTCCAAGCGATAGTTAAGTACATGGAACTATTGAAGAGTTTAATAATATTCATTGGGTTCGGGCAATTTTCCGGGCGAACGGCGACGCGTCTTTGATCAGCAAAGACCAGCCTGAGAAGTCAAATTGACGTAGTAACTATAGCTTAACAAGTTTCTAAAGCTTTGCTATAAAATATAATTGGTATAAAGATTTTGATCGTATGAAATTTCATCTTTCCGGAAAACTAAGTTAGTAAGATTTTATGCTTATTTCTGGAATAGACAAAAGGTTTCTTTTCTAAATCTTTGCTTTTAAAATATAATTGGAACTAATAAGTTCAAAATTTCAAATTTCTTGCAATAAAAATAACTACGTTAAAAAAACAACTTCAAAACTAAAAATAATAAACATTCTATGTTAATTACTTACTACCTATTACTTATATGTGCTATTTTTACTAATAGGTTTGAAGTTGGTGCCAAGCCTTACTTATATTTACTAATAATTATATTATAAGTAGGTAAGTGTTAAATTGGCTTGACACCGACTTCAAACCTACTAGTAAATAGCACATATGAATAATAGGTCAAATATAATTAATATTAAATGTTTATTATTTTTTACTTTTGAAGTCGGATTTTTTTACGTAGTTGTTTTTATTTATTACTACTTTTTAGTTTATTGCTAATATGATTTCATTTAATAAAAATAGACATCGAGATAGGTGCTAACTTTTAATATGGACATTTAAGGCCCCGTACTTAGTCAGCCAGAAGAGCCAATCACAGCACTCCCCCGTTCTATGATTACTATGAAATATTGCGCTCTTATGCGACAAATCACTATTTTTGACAATATAAAAGTAATTTGAAAAAATATATAAAAACTGAAACACTTATCTTTTAGGTATAGTACTTAACTATGTTTATGTTAAATCTGGTGTCGATATTTTCACTATTGAAGTAGACAGTCGGGTTTTGCTTTCAAAAAAGGGTTAACTTTTTGATTTTTTTCTATCGAACAAAGTGAAATGAATCGTGTTTTGGAAACACTAGTCTTATAAAGCATATTCATGTTAATCTTGTGTATTTTTGTCACCAAGATCCGTGATTGCTTTGTATGAAAAAAACATTTTACCTACCGCTGACGTATTTTAGCATATATGGACCCTTAACGAGTTGCCTAATATATAACGGTTTATTCACTTTAATAGACATGTACACTACTACTATTTAAATTATGCTCTTCGACTTTACACTTTTTACTCTTTTTACACTTAATACTTTTATTTTCAAATTGCCTGACCTAATCTAAATTCAAGCGAAATGATTAATTATATGTAAGAACAACTCTCTATAGATATATCTTTAAAATACATTCGGATTTCCGAAGCTTGGCGATTATAGCCGAAGCGCATAATTTAAATAGTACTACAGTACTATAGTTTGTGATATAACCAGTATTACATTAAGTACAGGAACGTAAAAACGATCATATAAAGTTATATTTTATACACTTACTGTACAGTAAAGCTTTCCAAGGAATGAATAAAGTCAACCAGACAGAAAATAAAATGTCAATAAGTATTAGTTTTCCAAGTTCGATTGGCAATATCTTCTCAATTATGAAGATCTTGTCTCATATCCAAATGTTAATAAAAAGAATTTACAAAAAAATATCTTCGTATTTCGAAACCCGTATTTCGAAGGTGCAACCGAAGATACTGATTTCATAAAGAGACAAGTGGTGAAACTATTGTTAACTTGGAATTTATCCAATCTCGGGCAACTTTATTTTATTACGAAATTGGAAAAAAACACACTAATATGTTTTTGGGCCCAAGAATCCAACTCGGGACCTCTATAAACTCAAGGCGCACTAAAAAAAACATTTCATTTTTTTTGTCATTACAAATTCTATGGTTATTAGTACATGACTGAAACTAAATTACAAAATGAAATAAAAATATTTTACAATTTTTTGTGTTTTTGTAGTTCATACATAATATTATAAAAGCGAAAGTGTATTTGTTTGCCTATCCTTTTTTCACGTCGCAAGGTGTTGTTTGTGGAAATAGTAATGAGGCTAGAAAATGACTTAGGCTACTTTTTATCCCGATATCGGAGGTGAGCTAAATAACTACACTACCAGGTGTAGCCATAGAATAACATTTTGCTTTTACTTGCTATCATGTCCCCTTTTAGACAATGTTCTCGTGTGTGTGCAAATAGTAGACGTTTTACATTCGGGTGGGTCTTTAACTTCACACATGTTATATTAGTCGATGGCATTGTCAGTTGTGTTTTTATTATGTTATAAGATAACAAACAAGGAAGTATCTTTCTTGATGGTAAGAGAAGAAAGAAACGAGAGAAGTGTTTCCATAGACATAAGGTACATAAGGCACACGGGAGTGCTAAACAAATAAATATAACAAGACATTTACACGTCTATTTTTCTGGGTCTAGGTGTTTGTTAAAATTGTTGTGGTATCTATATAAAAGTATATCGTAAGGGACTTGGCGTGATAATGAAATGATAAGTGAAGAAGATGATAGATGTCTGTATCTATCTATGTAAGTATTTCTAAGTATAGTATCGATGTCTAACACCCGTATTACGAGTATTCAATTATCTTATTATTCAATTTCTACAAATTTATTCAAATTTAATTATAGAAATTTAATAAACACATAGACGCAAATACATGACTATTTCTAAATGTTCATCACCCTAAAGCCTGCTCCAGTTGGGAATCGAACCCGAGCATCGTGGTTAGTCGATGGAGTTAATATTACTTGTAACTCCGGGAAACTTGTACTTTATAGTAAAATCATTTCCAATTCAAAAACAATTTCAGCAAATTTTAGTAACATATTGTAACAGGATTTTGTGTTACATTTTCCTTTGGCTTTCAGTAAGCTTGTTCGATATATTGAATCAATTACCTCAAGTGAAGAATTTAGTAAAACAGAGAAGAAAGTGGACATCCAAGGAAGCATAATGTTTGCTTTTATATTATGTTACTTCAATGGGATCAATATATAGGTCGGATCAACTTGTAAGGTATTTTTCAGTTTTCATTATCATAATCTGTGTAAATTAATCTTAGTTTTCTTATAGTCATTAGGTTTCTATTTTCCTGTACTTTTTTGAGATTTACCGACTGAATTATAATCTATATATTAATACGTGATGCAGCAACTTGGGACATTTTTCCGAAAATTGCGCTGACGGAGGAGAAGAAAATTTGGCACATTTATAGTTCATGTGTAGGAGAAGTGCAGAACGCTAATATTTTTTAATGATAATGTTTGTTAAGTGCATACATTCAAAAAATAAAACACTACACGTACTACCGTGCATTTCACAAACACAAACAAATATATTGATGATAACGATAAAAGATCACAGATGGCGCACTAAAAAGTTTGGAAACAAAGTAGTTGGTCTTGAGAAATGAAGATGGCAACAAGATATTAAAATTTGTTATGGTCGAACTTCGACGAATGGACAACCTAGTGCTAAGTAAATAAATTAGATGGTCGAAGGCCAGCGGGCACGTCTAGTATCATCGACAGTACACGAGACTCGGGTTGGATATCCGACAGGTGAAGGCTTTTCTATGATAGATTGCTGGATCTGCGAGCTATTTCGGGATCTTTTTATGTATATTTTGTGTAATGATGGCTAACACCCATAACATGTACATATTTCACTTACGTTGGAGTAACATAGATTTGTGTATTAATTATTAGTATGTTTAAAATGGTAATTAAGAATTTCAGAAAAAGTAAAACTTAACTATTTGTCCGTCTACATATTTGTACAAATTTAATTTTTTGTTGAAAGAGTAAAAAAGAAGAGTAATTTTATTCTCATACACTTTACATATTAAGGCACTTTAACTTCTGAGAGAAGTCTACATATTTTTAAAAACTACCACCGGATCGGATGTACAAATCTACCGCCTATCCCATCCTAAATGTGGCGGCAGGATTTTATTTATTACTTTTTATTATTGTTTGTAACCTTTGCTAGCCTTTTATAAATTGCCAGACAGGATAATAGATAGCTTGTTGCACACAGATGGCCCTGACTAACACGGAGAAAAACTACATAAAAGTGTTCCTAAAAATCCGTAGCAAACATATTTATATTTGCTCAAATTGTTTATATTTGCTCAAAACACAGTTAAGAGTAATAAAGAAACACTTGTATTAGTAGTGCGTAATTAAGATTGACTGAGAGATTGGTTGTTCACGTACCTTGAGTCCTGAAAGGACGCGAATTGCCTTTCCACGTCAATCGTACAGTTGAGGGCTTCTTAAGAGTTTTCCAAAGTGGCAAAACACATTTTATCTACAGCACGTCGCGCGTCGTTAATGAAAAACTTATTAAGACTGTTCAATAAACAATAAATGACAATACTTCTAAGTATTATTTAAAATAAGAAATGTGTACACTGCATAAAGGTTTTTTAAAATTTTGTAACTTAATTTTAAGCACTGACTTTATTATTTTCAAATGCTAAAATCTAATTATTTGTAAGTTGAGTTTACTGCAAATCTACTAGACAACAACATCAAAATCTGTAGTTTAGATTTTGAAAAATGACTTCTTCAAAACCTTAAATTTAATATTTTAATAATTTGATATTAATGTATACTATTTTTGAGGCTTCGTATATGTAATGTATGATGTTCGTATATATCTAATGATCGTTTCTTTAACGTTAAACCCACTATTTTTTTTTCAAAATATTTTTAGGAACAGATGTATAATTTTTTATATTGTCACGTGTATAAGTTGCCAGTGACAAAACGCGTGTGCAGGCATATGTCACGGGTCGGCGGGACATCCGGTGTCGTGAGTCGCGCCCTTCCGGCGAGGTGCGCGGGCGCCGCTAGAGCACCCACCGTAACCATCATGTACCAAATTAATGTAAACAAAGCGGTCATTGCGACATTGTTGTATATTATTCATGTTGTTTGTAACGAAACATCAGAATATATAGTATATCTTTAAATATAAAAAATCTATCGTTCGCTTTTACTAGATTTATACAGCGTAGAAAATATAAATGATTTTTTTTCTGCATGAAACACTAATACTATAAATCCAAATAAAATTATTTAATTTGCAATTTTCCGCCAAGAAATTTTCATTTTAATTTGCAATTTTCAGAGTAACGCCTTGTTCTATCAATTTTACTATTACTATACCAAACAATAAAAATTAATTCGTGCAAACCTCTAAAAAAAATTAGGTTATAAATGATGTTACCGACGTCAATAGTGCGTCGGGTAACCTGAGGCTTTCGAGTTTGGAGGTGTTCGGACGATAGAGTAGTTTTGGCCGGATAACGTAACTTTACCGGGCCAAGGAAATTATAAAAAAACTAAGAGCTGTATTTATGTTAATCCTGGCGAATCAGCTGATGGTTAAGATTGGTGACGCTGATCGTGTCTCAATCTGTCAATATATCTCTACATATAAACTAGCCGATCTGGCAAACTTCGTTCTTTTGACACTCGATACTCTTTGCAGGGGGATTTGATGTGAAGATATGTATGTGTATGTAAGGATACCTGCACGTTCAAATGTTTTTCTACTTTCCGGATTAAGTTTATTTGGTGACTTTATACTAAATTTGTTACATTTATATATATAGTCTGTTATTTCTAAACTTCAAGTTTTATAACTTGGAAAAAGCACTTACTATGAAACAAAAAAATAAAACAAGTGGAATTAAAAAAAAATAGGCTACGCATTAATAAATTATAGCCCAATTTACGTTTCGTCTTTTACCCCAGTATTACGGAAACCAATTTAGTAACCGGGATCCAACAACCTTCCTCAGAACATTAAGTACCTACCAGCCTATCAATTTTGTAAATTCAGTGTGAATCGTAGTCAAGATACAGACACAAAAATAATCTTCATCGAAAGAAATCACTCACACACGCACACGCACTCTCACAAGCAAAACAGGCAAATCAAACTCATAACACCCCTCTTTTTCCACGGTTAACGTTAAATGTCTAGAGTTTTTAAGTTCCTTCGAAAGAAAGGAGATGTGAAAGTTTATCAAGTTTTTTTTCTGTGATTCCTTAATTAAAACATCGTATAAGAAACGCCTCAGTAACTAGTTTTATTGCCTGTATAATTTTGTGACATTGTAAGGCAAATAAAAAAGGCACATTTCTTGGACTAGGCGTCGCCTATAAACATTTAATTTGAAGCAAATCTTTCATGTCGTATGTTTCAATAAAATTATGGATAAATATTTTATCACTAAATAATATAAAATACAGTCGCTTCCTTTGTTCTTATGTCCCTTTGTTCGCTTAAATCTTAAAAACTACGCAACGGCATTTGATGCGGTTATTTTAATAAATAAAGTGATTGAAGAGGAAGGTTTGAATGCATATTTCATAACCGCGCGAAGCTGGGGCGGGCTGCTAGTTATGATATGAGTATTTTATAGGTACTTCTGTTCTTTATCTCCAACCTTATTCTTCAAAAATGCTGGTAAACAATAAAAATATATTTTAGCTAAGAAGTAAACACTGAGTGAAAATTGTACCATTTAGATTTAACAAACATGAGCTATCAAATTATTGCAAAATTAATAAACTAATTACATATTAAGTGCATCGTCCTACAATAGATTTCATCAGTGGTTTAGCTTTAAAACATTACTCGGTCCCATATTTAAATTGCTTGTATGTGCTTAATGGAGGAAGCTCTCCAGCTATTTAAACATTGTTACTATAAATTTGTTGCGGTAAATGCTAATAGACTTTAAAAGGGTTCATATTTTTTATAACGCACTGGTTCATATTTAATTAACGTGTGTGAGTGAATTCATTAAACAAAATCTTTGTTAAGAGGTAGATCGCAGCACATAACTCTGATATGTTATTTTTTAATTATAACTAAGTGATTTGATATTGTTATTAAAAAAAAGATCCTCATCAGCTCCCATAATTAAATCACAAACTGTTCTTCTTCTTATGTTATAAACTTTTTATAAATACTGCTGAAGTAGGTGAAAATTTAAAAGAAATAACTTAAGACCTTAAATGTAAACCACTTCAAAGCAAATAAAGTCTTATTATTTTTATTTCGATCGTTTTTCACGATTGACTTAGACAATGTCAAGTTAGTTAATTCTTATACAGCCATTAGGTCATTAGTCACTATGTACAAAAACATGTCATGTCAGGGTCTTGAGTAAAGCGGTGGCTTCGTTACTCAAGCTCATCTAGTGACATTTGCCGGCAGCGAGGAAATAGACGATACACTAACTTCTTCATGATTATTTCATTTGTGCACTTTCACTGAACAAAATTAATCTAATTCCCACCTAAATTAACCAATTTCACATAACCATACCATCCGACCATCTAGACGTATCTTAAAGCCATTTATTAAAAATTTATAGAGTTTGATTTGGAATGTGTAATTATATCTTTAATGTGGCATCCTGAGATTTAAACATGTGCTAATCTCTTTAAAATTGATTGGTCTTAGTTATCATGAAACTGACGTGAAAATTGATTGACACTGAACATATTTCTACAGTAATATTGTAATAAACATTATCAACATTAACACAAAAAATGATTAGTAAACCCACTATAAAATAAATTTAAATTAACAAATCGAAATATCATTTTGTAGTTTAAGTTTTAGCAATAATGAGGCTATTATAAGCGAAACCGGTAGGCTATTTATAAAATAATAAATTATTGTAAGTGATACGTAAAACAGTACAAGTGTTTCTTCATTTTTCATTAAAAAATATGAATATTTGGCAGTTTTACCAAGCACCGACGATGAAAAATCAATAAGTACATAGTTTAAAACAAAGTTGCTTCCTCTGTCCCTATATCCCTTTGTGTGCTTAAATTTTTAAAACTACGTAATGGATTTTGGTGCGGTTTTTTTAATAGATAAAGTGATTGAAGAGGAAGGTTTATACGTTTATTTTATAACCTAACTAAGCCGGGGCGGGTCGCTAGCGTCAAATATATTTTTAGTGTGTTAAACAATCGCCCTAACATTGCTCGAAAAAGCGTAATTGCTCGTTATCGTCTGATTTTGATGAAATTTTGATATAACCGAGTGAATAAAGTAGATCCGTTGGAGCATTGGTACACCTTTTATTGATTGTCATTCGGGTGCTCAAATTTGGTGAATTGAACGCAGTGGTTTTATATAGAAGGTCGGAAACAATTAGAAATCAGTGGCATTGGTCAGCCGAGCGCATCTCCGCACAACCGTTCTAGTGCTGCAATGACATATTATTTTTACTGCTATTTGGACTGGAAAATATAGAATACGTTAAATAGATATAAACAAATAAAATATCACCTACGTAGGATCGTGTGGTTTTGGAACATCCGTGAAATCCTATTAGTATTGTAAATTCGAAAATTTGTTTGTTTGTTACTCCTTCACGCTAAAACTACTGAACCGATTTTCATGAAATTTGATACACACATAGAGGGTAACTAGGATTAACACATAGAATAGTTTTTATCCCGAAAAAATGTTTCTGTGGGACCACGTGGGCAACAGGTAGTAAATAATATTATCGAAGTGATTATCAGATTTGTAGATAACGTGAAAATTAACAGGTTTTATAGATTAATGAACTATCGGTCGATTTAGCCACAAATTAAGTGACGGAGGCTGTACCCCCGCAGCCTTATTAATAAACACGGAGTAAAGTGCTCCAAGGTTGATCCTGGTGTAATAGTATTTATTACAATGTGATACAGACTATAATATCAACTTTTTTTTTATGTTATAGGGAGACAACAAGCAGACGGATTTCCTGATGGTAAGAAATGCCATCGCCTATAGACACCAAATGTAGTACCTAATGGTGCGTTGTCAACCTGATTCTAGGATGGTCAGCCTCCTGCGTAAGTAAGTAAACCGGCTACCCTACCCTCCAACCGAAACACGACAATAACGAGCATTGTCATTTCACGGAAGGAATACGTAAAGCGGGGGTGCCTGTATGCAAGGGCGAGTCGTTGCAGGACTCTACCACCTAGTAAAACATACTAAAACATTGTAAAACATAATTTTACTCCTGTGTTAGCCCATGTTTATTAATAAGACGCCCAATATTTGGACTAATAAATCTGCCCAAGTACCAGGCATCCGGTGAAGGCAAAAACGGAGGAGAGACTTAGCAAAAGTTTCTATCCAGTAGAAGACGAAAAAGTGATGAAATGATGATTTTAAATGATTATGTTTGTGGGTGTACAGCAGGTATGTATAGACATAAATAAGTTGAATAGATGCGACTCAGAAGCACGAGTATGCAATTAAGTGCATCCTAAAAATGTATGTATCCTGCCAGGATTAAACTTCAGGTAAGTCGGCGTTGTGGTTTCGTCTTTGGTACAACTAGACAATCGAGGCTATTAAATATTTCATCATCAGCCGGAAGACGTCTACTGCTGGACATAGGCCTCCCCCAAAGAGCGCCACAAGTCACGATCACCAGCCCCTTGTAACCAGCGACTCCCCGCGACTTTGACTTTATGACTTTTAATATTTATTCCAAAAAAATAAGGTAACGCCCGTATCCCAGCATTGGTACAACAAGAGCATCCACGACTAGCTGAAGACAATGTCCCACAATGTGATAAGTGACAAACCTACCGCCAACCACAGACATTTCCTGCACAGCGAAGCCCAATCCTGGGCTCTGAGTATTTTTATTAATTTTAAAAATTGAATAAGCAGATTTTTGGTGCTCGACCCGGGAATCGAAACCGGAACCTTATGAACCCGTGTTCAACAACGGACTGTTAGACCAATAGGCAATTAGGGTATACAGCTCTAAAAGGTGGTATAAACTTGCACCGCCACTACTACTTTTTACTGTTCTGTATATTATAATATGTTCTATTGTATTTTATGTAATTCTTTATCTCTCCAATGTTTCTATAACTTTTCTTTTTTTATGATTTAGACAATATTGCTTATTCCTTTTTCGTTCATACTCATTTCCAATTTGACATATTTCTGTCCCCCCCCCACAATCGTTTCGTCTGTGCCTGCTGATTGACTGGTAGAGAATGCTGTAGGGCATTACCTCATCCTTTGTACAGATTTGTTCATAAAAATAACTAAAAAATATAGTCTGGCGTACTATTAAATACTAGAGTTTCACGCAGCTTCGCCTGTGTAACTTGGCTTTTACTTCACTGATTTTGATGAAACAAAGCCTATATCACTCAGGAATGATGTAGCATTCTAAAAGTGAAAAAAATTTTTAATTCGGTCCAGTAGTTTTAGAGACTATTCATTTCAAACAAACAAACAATAAATTAAACATTTCCTCTTTATAACATTAGAATATATTTTTGTAGCGCCCTAAAAATTTACAGAGGAAGCTAGCAAACAAAATATTTAAATCTATTCTGAACCAACAATTGTCAACTCAAGACATAAATTTCTCACAATTCATCATTTGAATTTTGATTAATATTTACTCAGTATTGTTGCAATACCGCCGATTTCCCCGTGTTGGTCCGGGCTCCTTTGCAGAATAGACCATCTGCCTTCCTGCCAGGCAGCTCGTAAAAGGCGAGCATAGGCTTACCGTCACTAACACCGTGACATCCTACTAGGTGGAAGAGTTTCGCAGTGACTCATCCGGATTGGTACCACCGCCTTAGCTATTCCTGCCGCCACAACGTCAATGCCTTCTGTTGACGTGTTCCGGGGGGAGGGTAAGGTAGCCGGTAAACTGACTTTTGCTCGAGGCCTTACATCCCGGCGTCAGTTTAGCAACGCACCATTACCACCTTTGGTGTCTCTAGGCGACGTGAATTTCTTACCATCAGGAAATCCGTCTGCTCGTTTGCCTTCCAATATTATAAAAAAAAAAGATCGCCTCAACAACCGCATCGATATATGATCGCTTTAGGCCATCGCCTATTTTACATCACGAACCAGAACTGCATAGATGGACGTTTCGAAGAGGTTTTAGTAACTAGTTTGTACCTATCTCGTGCACTCGCTAAGTGCGACCTACCGGACCCGAGTACTTAACCCAATATTCGGTTATTGTATTTTGTACATATAGCGGTGCAGAAATAATTAACTGTCTCTTGGAGTTTGTGAGCTAAGACGTCCTCTTGTTATTGTTTTGCATTTAGTACTTTTAAATTTTTACTACCTAGCTATTGTACGCTAGTTTTTCAAGTTAGTTTTAATTAAAAAATAGATTAAAGCGACTTTTTTATGCTATTACTAGCGGCCCGCGCTGGCTTTGGTACGGTTATAAAATATACATACGAACTTTCATCTTCAATCACTTTATCTATTAAAAAAACGGCATTAAAATCTGTTGCGTAGTTTTAAAGATTTAAGTATACGAAGGGACATAGGGACAGAGGAAGTGACTTTGTTTTCTACTATGTAGTGATGATGATGAAGAAATAATCATTTTTTTTACAAATAAATCAATTATCAAGTTTTACCCAGTTACTTCTCTCAGAGACAGTCTTTCAAACTTGTAGCAACCTGTTTATAAGTTCACATAAATAAACAACCATTTGTAAAAGCGTGTGAACTTAATATCAAGAAGAATAATTGGTACATTTCAGTGGATAAGACATAAATGAGTAACCTTGAACAATTTACACAAATAATATTATGATCTAACCCTGAAGTTAGTGATGATTATAGCTTGTGTTATTAGTGTCAGTAATACAAACTAAATTTAATGTAATAAATTTAATAAACAGCCACTCTAAAAAATACAAATATTTGTGTCCGTAACACAAATATCTTCCCTCATCGGGAATCAAACCCGATTATATCAGATTTTGGGTTGCTAGCGTTAGACATATTGTACGTTAAACACCATAAACGAGGCGGTCAGCTGAATATTGATGTAAAAGGTATTTGTACTACTTTTATTACAAATGAAACTTTTTTGTATATGCTTAAGGTGAAGGCAAGAAGGAAAAACGAAGAAAAAAACATGGGTTACTTATTCTAGCCAAATTATTTTGTCTATGTCTTAATATTGTTTCGATAAAGAGCGGCATAGATGTCTCGAGGAGGTCCAGTAACTAGTTTGTATCTTGTACACTCCCTACGTAGGTACGTCCTGCCGGACCCGAGTACTTAACCTAATATTCAGTAATTGTATTATGTATAGCGCCGCAGAATTAATTAACAGCCTCTTGGAGTATATCAGGTAAGAAGGTCTATTGATCGTGCTTTGTGTTCAATATGTTGCACATGTTGTTTGTATTAAAAAGCTTGATCACATTTTCTTGTGTTATATTATAATAATAGCTTTTACAAGCGGCAGCGCCTGTGTTAATGAAATTTAGCTCAGCCATAGAGGAAAAGATAATAATTTACAAACATATATATATGTTCATGCCAACTCCCTTAAAAGGTAGGCAGAAAGTTCTCAGATAAAACGATTACTACTACTACTACTACATCGTAGAGTTTCGTAGCAACTCGCCCGGATTGGTACCACCGCCTTACCTATACCTGCCACCATATGCTTCAATGCTTGTCGTTGATGTGTCCCGGTTTGAAGGTAAGTTTACCGGCTAAACTTACTTTTGCTCGAGGCCTAACATCCCGGCCTCAGCTTGGCAACCTTTGCACCATTACCACCTTTGGTGTTTCTAGGCGGCGTGAATTTCTTACCATCGGGAAATCCGTCTGCTTGTTTGCTTTCCAATGTCATAAAAAAGCCGAGTGAATTAATCTTGAAATTTCAACCTAGGTCTCTTCGGGTACCCACATCCATTCCGATTTGCATTGCATATCTGTTTTGTAAATCTTTCAACGGCCATTTTTTTTACATGGTTGAAGAAACAAAGCTTGCTTTGCTGCATCAATACTTGCATATTGCTTTGCTTTGCAACTGCTTGCATAAATATATTATAATATACCTTTGCAAATGCTGTGATTTATTGGTTAGAAATTTTCTCATAGATGTTATCATATACTCTATCTTAATATATATACGAGGGTCAAACTGAAAGTTCTTAGAAAATCAAAAACTAAGCATTCTAGCAAGTTATTAGTTTTATTATAACTTTTCAAAATATTCCATTTACATCAATACATCGCTGCATTCGATGGAACCATTGAGAAAAGCACCTTGCCCACTCGGCCTTAGGGGTCTCTTCGACGGCGTTTTGAAACGCAGCCACTGCTTCTTCGGCGTCCATAAAATATTTTCCTCGAAGTTTTTTTTTTATTTTCGGGATTAAATAAAAATCGCAGGGTGCGAGGTCGGGGCTATACGGCGGGTGACCCAGTAATTTCACGTCTGAAGTCGCCAAATAGTCGATCGTTTGCCTGGCGGTGTGCGACGAGGCATTGTCGTGATGAAGGAGGATCCTGATGCGAGGTCGTTTCTCTTGAACTTTTTCCAAGACAAGTGGCAAACAGTTGTTAGTGTACCACTCTGCATTAACCGTTTTCTGATCCTCTAAGACAACTGTCGCGTAATGACCTGTCTTTCCGAAGAACGAGGCCACCATCTTTTTTCTAACACTTCGACCTCTCTTCACTTTAGTTGGCAACTCTTCGGAAGGAAACACCCACTGAGCAGACTGTCTTTTGGTTTCCGGATCATAACAGTAAATCCAGCTTTCGTCACCCGTTAGTATGTCGAACACAGCATTTGAGTCACCTCCGTTAAATTTTTGGATCATTTCTCGGCACCAATCAACACGGCGGAGTTTTTGAGCCTCGGTCAAATTATGCGGTATCCAGCGGACACAAAGCTTCCTGACCGCTAAATGTTCATGGAGGATTTTGTGCACTTGACTCATACCTATGCCTAGACTTGTCCGAATCTGCTGATAGGTCACTTTTTTGTCAGTCTCTATCATACGCTGCACAACACTGATATTGTCTTCAGTCGTCGCTGTAGAAGGCCGTCCCTCACGCCAATCATCGGTGAGATTAGTTCGACCACGTTTGAATTCATTAAACCAGTTGTAAACTGTGGCACGAGATGGGGCTTCATCGTGAAAAGCCAATCGAAATCTATCATAACTTTCTTGTGGACTTATATGACATCGAAAGTCATAAAAAATCATTGCACGAAAATTTTCTCGGCTTAAATTCATTCTGACGTGCACAGACAATTTTCAATTTGCCGCCAAATCGTAAAACAAATGACAAATGAATGAAATGGATACTCAATATTATTGGTAAAGAGTTCTATTTTCAAAATTTAAACTAATTTTTTTAATATAATGCTTTTAAGTTGCCAGTTCTAAAAACTTTCAGTTTGGCCCTCGTATATATATATATATATATTACGTGTCACGTTGTTTGTCCGCGATGGACTCCTAAACTACTTGACTGATTGCAATCCAATTTGCAAACCGTGTGCAGTTTGATCCAACTTGAAAGATAGGTCATAGGATTGCTTACATCTCAATTTATGATCAAAACAATTACCATCCGAGCGAGGCCGGAACAGACAGACTTGTCCTGTTAGTATTATAAATACGTTTTATATTATAAATACAATTAGTATTATAAAAATTGTTTGTTAGTTTATTACTTCTTCACATATAGGGTACCATGTTTCTGTGGGACCATTAACCACGCTGGCAACGCCGCGGGCAACAGCTATATAGAAGAAAATGAATCGTGCAGGAACAGAAAAGTACTTCGTTTTGTATTTAATTAATAGATTCTAAATCTTTAGAAAAAAGTTATTTTATTTAAAAGTATAAAAGGTCATTTTTCATTAAGATTATCGCCACATCGCCAGTTCATTCACTTCTTCGAATCGTGGAAGGACTCTGGAATATGCTGGTTCTAAATATCTTAATATGTTTGCCTTTCTTAATGATCTGAGCCTGGTTTATATGCAGCGTCCCAGATGTCTGCGAAACAGACGCTGGAATGGAACCTGTAGAACATGATCAGTGGTAAACTGATATGTCCCAAAACAGACCACACGGCTTTGCCATAGTATTCGTATCGCTCGTCCAGGCTTTCAGGCGATTTGTATGAGAATGTATTGAAGAACCACATAGCCACGTTGGCGATTAAGAGGAACATTATTAATTCACGACCTGGCTTCTTTCTTCTCAGTTTTCTAGTGTTACTGCATCTTCGAAGTCCGTCTACGAGGAGAGCAGTTTGAATGATAACTTGCAATGTCTGAAAATAAGTGATTTCGATTCAGTAAAACTGCTAAACTGATTTCAATTTCTATATTATGTCGTCTAAACTACAAAAGTTAAGAATTTCCATCGATCCCCTTGTGATTTTAACATCACATCTACCATTGTGACCACTTCGAAAGTACGTTCTTTCAAATAAAAAATAGTTTTTAGAATTAGTTTATAAATGTTGGAGAAATAGAGTGAAATACATAAAAATGTATAGAAGTCAAACTTGTGACCTCAATATTTTTTTAAATCGTTTTAAAAATAGAATTTCTCCCAAATTTGCAACATGCGTATAATACTTATAATCTTTGAGTTTTTTAAAGCTATGATCGATTGATTTTGATAGAATTTTATTTCCTTTTAAAATTGAATGCGGTTCGCTCTTAATAAGAAGGACATTTCACATTAATAAATTATGTCTCTTCTCTACATGACCCATGTAGTAGTAAAATTAGATCAAATCTTAGTGGTTTTTCGGTGGATGTGCTAACAAATATAAAAACTAGCAGAAACAAAATTAAAAAGAAATTAATCTTCACGAGGCACTTAGTTTCTGTGTCTTATATGTGTATGTCTCTTTGGGTCAACTCTAAAACTTTTAAAATGGCGATGTGAATTTTTGAAGTTATACCTTTTTTTGGCGCGTTAGGAAAAAATGATGAGGGTAAATTTTTACGATGCGCGCGTACACCGTCACGAAAAACCGACATGATGAAGTTAGCTATAGATAACATTTTAGTTTTTCAAAAATAGGTACCAACAAAGTAAAAGACATCTACGTATGTTTGCGTGAGAACTGACAACTGTATTCACAATATTTCTTTATTTCTATGGTTAGTGTAATTTTGTCTACAAATGAAAAATAAGGCAAAAGATAAAATTTTTAAAAAGATTTTTATCTTATTACGCCGAAGAAGTATAACTTCTAACGCGTGTACATAAGTACACACACAGTTTTTTTTGTTGGTAAGCTGACGTCATAAAGATAGGTACATATATGTAGGATTTATCGGGGGTTACTTAAACATATAATTATAGTGGTTTTTACATTAAATTTATCCCAAATAATTATTTCCCTTGTAAAATGGTCAAAATCTACATTACAATTACAATTTAACATATCTACAGAATATCCAAGGTTTCCTGTTTCTACCGAAGAATCCAGTAATATTTAGTTTTGCAGATATAATTTTTCTATATAATATTCTATATCGCATTTTCGTTACACACGTTTAAAATTATTTAATAACTGATATAACGGGAACAATTAAGAATCTTCAAAATGTCTAAAGTATTTCCTTATCGACTAATCGAAGGGTAAATCTAATACCTAAGATATTTGACACTTAAGCCGATTTAAGCCACGAACAAACATTATGAATATTGTATAAAATTAGAATTATTCCATTGTTCAACTTATCAAACAATAGCATAATTTTAATTGGTAATTATTTCTCATTTGTAAACTTAATTTCGTTTCACAAAATTTAATATATTTTATTAACTTAAATTAAAAGTAGTCATCTTATACATCAATTAGCTGACCCGGCAGACGTTGTTCTACTATGAAAAAATTGGGTTGGGTTACCCTTATCACTAAGGGGTATGAAAAAGATTCACCCTCATCACTTAGTGTTATAAAAAATAAATATTGGCTGATTCTCAGACCTATTCAATATGATCACAAAATTTCATGAAAATCAGTCAAGCCGTTTAATGGGAACGAATATTGTGACATGAGAATTTTATATATAACATTATAGAATAACTAGTAATATTTGTCTTTAACAACGAAATTTTCTATTGCCATTATTATATAACTATTTAAGTACTAAATTCCTACAAATAAAAATATATTTTTTGGGCAAAGACAGAAAACAAGAGGACGAGTTTCCTGACGGTAACAGACATACAACATAGATGATGTTCATCATTCTCCCTGTTCATCATCAATCAGTCATAGGTTTAAAAAAACTACAGATTATAAACATTATACGCATGATGCCAATTTGGGAGGAATTCCATTTTTAAAACGACTACAAAAAAAGAATTTGGTCATAAGGTTCGACTTCTATACATTTTTATATATTGCACTCTATTTGTCCGGCATTTATGAACTGAATATGACGTTAGTCCTATTGTGTATGACTATCAATTAGCGTATGGACCAAAACATGACACTATGTGGCGGCAGAAATATGTAAGACAGTGGATCCCTACCCAGGCAAGCTGGTGCACAGCACTCCACTATGAGTGATCTTGTTAGTGACGTCTTAATTAACTTATGCTGTTTGTTATGCCAGAAAAAATAATCTATACATATAATAAATCTGTAGAAGGGTCAATACTGTAAATATAAAATGTATGTTCTTGAAAATATTGAACAAATAAATAGCAGAGGGTGTTACTGGATCGATACCAAACCCAAATATGTCAATAATAATTTTTGTCTGTCTGTCTGTATATTCAGGCGTCACGTGAAAAACTAACGGTTCGATTTTAATGAAACTTGGTATTATTATCCTGGGCATAAAATGGAATACTTTATATCCTGGAAAAATACGTAGAAAAAAATAAATCTTAATTTTTCAGTTTTATCACGCGAAGACCGACATCCGCGCGGACGGAGTCGCGGGCGTAAGCTAGTCGTAAATTGAAAAAAAAATCAATTACGTCTGTTTTGGGTAAAGACAAGAAACGAAAAACAAATCCAGTTCCTTGTTTTCTATCTATAATCAGAACAGTATTGTAGTCTTTGATCAGAACTATCGGTTAGCATACAATAGTGTGTATGAAACTCCTATACTAATTACACTAACTAATTTACACTACTAGAGCTGTGATTAATAGCTATTTTTTCTCTATGAGTCATTTCATTTATTTTCGTGTATACTTGATTTATGTCATTTTTATAGCACTATTTAGACGCATTAAAACTGCAAAAAATCCAACTTTCATTTCCCGTACTGTTTAAAAAATAATAACCTTTTAAATCACTCCTCGATTCAATCTCGATGAAACCAATGTGGAAACTCGATAAAACAAACTAATCATTAAAAAATGCAGCAAAATGTTTCAAGGTCACATTCATTAAAAAAAGAGTGAGTGTACTCATGAACGCACGTTAGAAGTTATACTTCTTTGGCGTAACAATCCAAAAATACCAAATAATAACACAACGCATACATACATAAACATACATAAATAGCATGCAACAATAATTAAAAATCATACAATATATTTAAAAATAAAAAGGTTCGCAACTAACTTCAGGGTGTTGCTTTTGACTGTCACATTTATCTGTCGGTGTGCGCGCGCATCGTAAAAATTCACTCTCATCATTTTTCCCAATGGCGTCAAAAGAAGTACAACTTCAAAAATAGTCGATTTGAGAACTTCTTTTTTTTGGAAATCCGTTGGTTATATATCTGCTAGCTATTAACGAATAGTAATTTTAAAGTTTAGAAGTTAAACTCAACTTACCATTAAAATGACGTCAATAGATTTGACAATATTTACAATATTAACAGTGGCGACCAACGAGAACACCGTTTCCATGAAGAATGCTGGCAGACAGATGAAGAGAAGTATGTCATCGAGTAAGGAGACAGGGTGTTCGTTGATATCCAGTTTTCTAGTTTGGTTGTAGGCTATGATGACTGCTACGAACATAATAGCGTGTAGTCCTAGCTTAGCACAGTCATTGAGTAAGTATCCTATTTCTAAATAGTCCCTAAAACAAAAGAAGTTTAACGTTATTACAAAAATAAAAAAATGTGAATTCAGGCAGTTACTCGTATTATGTCACGTAACTGTCGTTCAAACCTAAATTTTTTCAAGAACTTATATCTTTGCATTTCGCATTATGTAGGCGATATACAACTGTAATATTCAGCCTTTTTAAGTCTCTGTATGTGACTTAAAAAATAACAAACTGTATGAGCCTGGAGACAACATCCCAGACCCAGCAGATTGGCATCTGCAAATTCAGTATTTATTCGCGAATTTCCTTCTTGTTACTTTATAAACACCCAATATAGTTACTACTAGTTCGTTCGTAACAGTGAGATCCAAGAAAGAGAGGGATTGAAAGAAAGTCTGGGTGTTAAAATGTTAAAGGCAATGCTGGTTCGGTCATGTGGAAAGAATGACAAACGAAAGATTGAAAAAGCAGATATACAACGCGAATATAGATGGTTGTAGGTACCCGGGGAGACCAAGGTTGACATTCTACGATCAGATTACTCGTATATTATCCAAAGGGCGGTGTCAAGAGTCTCCGAAATAGGATCGTGAGGTCTGGCATTCGATACGCACACCGCGTACTACGTTCGATACGTAGACCGCAAGGGACTTGGCGTGAAGATATGTATACATGTATGTATGCATGTATGTATGTATGTATATAATAGTAGCACCTGAATAAGTAAAAAACAACTTAATGTGTTTTACCAAGAAAAGAATAGAATATTTTTTTTATTTCCCATTGACCTTACATGAGGCACTTGTGACGATCAGGCAAGTGAAAAAATTCCGTTATAACAAAAAGTTCCATCATAATTTTCTTAAAACAGTTTCAATCTTAAAATGTCACAATTTTAATAAAATAGTTTAAATTTAAAAATGTCTGTTTAATTCAAATATAACAAGATACCTTTCTTCCACAGAAACACAATCATACAATAGGAGGAAAGTTCATATACTAAGAGGCACTATGAGTATCACGGGAAACTAAAATTGGATAAAATAAGATAAAATGTTATTGTTTCCATACAGCTTATTTTCCTGTAAAGTAAAATAACATTTATTTTATATTGCCTTTCAATTTGCTGGTTGCTTTCCCAGTCCATTTGCTTTTAGTAGGCTGCATCGCATTTGCATATAGTGCCATTTCTGTCATGCTCCATGAAACCTAACACTTTCGTAATTAAAATTCTGATTTTTCGTGTTTATTTAAGAGAATACATTAAATGGACGTTAATCGGTTAAGTAGTAATTCAAATACTGACTTCTTAATTTATATACTAGTGGTCGCCCGTTGGTCGGAATTCTACCATAATAAATGTTAATATCTTGTTGATAAGAACGTCATCTTCATTTCTCAAGACCAACTAGTTTGTTTCCAAACGTTTTAGTGCGCCATTTGTGATCTTTTATCGTTATCATCAATGTGTTTGTGTGTGTCAAATGCATGGTAGTGTGGGTAATGTTTTATTTATTGATTTAATGTGCTTTATAAGCATTACTAGCTGTAACCCGGCTTCGAGCAGGACTTGATACGAGATTACGCGGTAGTTGAAATAAAAAAATAAACTATGACGTAATTATTATATATAATAAAACTAAGTTGATAAAATGTGCGTGCCGATTTTTTTTTGAATGACTAAATTGTTGCTAATCACGCGATTTTATGTAACTTCACCGAGCTTTGTGGGCCGAGCAGAGTGCTCAGCCCGAGATATCATTATTTAAATGCATGGGGCTGTGACCTACAACGCCAGCACCAAGGGCTGTCTCCCGGGAGACCATACATCGACTTGGTGCTGCTTTCTGGTTACTGGGTGGATTGGAAGGAGGAATATTGACGGCTCGTTGCCCGGCGTTAAGCGCCGGGCGCAAGAGAGATCTTCGTCGCCGAGACCGGTGGCGACGGTGTCATGTGATGTTGTTGTGATGTGAGTTTGTCGTGTTCGGGTTAAGAGGTGGAGGAAGTAGAGCGTTCGCCGCGGTTATTGGGTCCGGAGGATCCGATAACACGTGGCGGGGTCTTCTATGATTAGGGGGCGCGTTCGCGACTGGTGTGTAATCACACGCGGATACTAACAACGGGTTCGGGTGGGCAGCAGTTTTTTCAAAGTAACGTTCCGATAGTTATTTGAAATGCTGCGCTATCGTGGGTAAATCGAGGTCGCGATGTAGGTCCGCGTTGCGAACGTACCACAGAGCGCCCGTGGCAGTTCGCATGAACCTATTCTGAACAACTTGTAGCTTTTTTAAGTGAGTCGGGAAGGTATGCGCGAAGGCTACACTACCGTATGCTAATATGGGTCTGACACATGTTTTGTAAAGTGCCACTTTGTTACGAAGTGACATTTTACTGTGTTTATTAATTAGATAGTAGAGACGGCTGTACGAACTTAGCCTTGTTCGTGACTCGCGTAATATGCGGTTCGAACGACATATTTTTGTCTAGAGTGACCCCTAGGTATTTTGTTGAATGTTCCCAGGGGATTGCTCTGTCGAACAGTTTGATGGTAACCGGGCTGCGCCTGGACACCACCCGTTCGCTGGGTCTGTCACCTCGATTAAAGTACACCGCTGCACTTTTATCAGGGTTCACTTCTATGCGCCACTTCCTGAACCATTTGCCCAGGAGAGTGGCCGCTTTTCTGAGACTACAGCCTATCACTTTACCGCGAGGGTGGGTTGAAAATAGAGCCGTGTCGTCAGCGAATAGGGCTAAGTGGACGCGTGGCAGTCTGGGAACGTCGTTCGTGTAGAGGGCGTATAGTACAGGTGAGAGTACCGAGCCCTGAGGCACTCCCGCCTCTAGGGGCCTACTGGTAGAGAGAGTCCCTTCTACACCAAATCTGAATTTGCGATTCGACAAGTAATCTCGTACGATGAGAACTAGTCTGTCTGGCACGCCCATTTCGTAGAGCTTATAGATTAG
This sequence comes from Calephelis nemesis, assembly GCA_002245505.1. Classification (NCBI taxonomy): domain Eukaryota; kingdom Metazoa; phylum Arthropoda; class Insecta; order Lepidoptera; family Riodinidae; genus Calephelis; species Calephelis nemesis. The sequence goes on from NJDD01002906.1 coordinate 105,325, forward strand.
GCCGTTGTGCCAGATCTTATCGGACGCCTTGGCCATGTCGAAGAATATCGCTCCCGTGTATAAGGGTAGTCGTCTATTCAGGCCGTCTAGTATGTGCTCCGTTAGGCGGTGCACCTGATTTGTACATGAATGGGCTGCCCGGAAACCAAATTGCTCATTCATTAACAAATGTTTCTCGGCTACGATCGTCTTAAGTCGGGCGTAGATAAGACGCTCGTATATTTTGCCGAGTGAATTTATAAGACTGATCGGGCGGTAACTACTCGCGAGGTTCCGGGGTTTACCCGGTTTATGGATTCCAATGAAGGTGGCTTCTTTTCACTCGTCAGGGAAGGCACTACCTGCTAGTAATACATTGAAGATGTTTACTAGTAGGTATATGAGTGCGGTAGGAAAATATTTAATTATCCTGTTTGAAATACCGTCAGGCCCCGGGGCCTTTTTGCTGTGAAGATTTTTTATGATATCTTTCACTTCGTCATGGTCAGTGGGGGGTAACGGTTTGCCCTGGGGAGGTTCGGAAGCTCTACGCTTTACGTATTTGTTAACATTATTTATGTGGATTGGATCACCCGGCTGAGTGGAAACGGTACACTGCGATTGTACGTTGTCTGCTATGCATTCGGCTTTGTCGGCATCGTCAAACAGGGGGGGTAGACTGGGTCTGACTAGGGGAGGTATGTCTACTTTCGGGTCGTTTTTTAGAGCTCTCGCCAGTGGCCAATAGGCCACGTGAGACGGCGAGATCTCACTGAGAAAGTTATCCCAGCGTTCGTGCTTGTAATCGGCTACGTGCCGCCTTTTTTCTCTCTGTAGAGCACGTAACGAACGCCGGTAATCGTCGGATGGGAGCGTGCCGATAAAACTTAAAAAGGATTCCCGATACGACAGCTATAGCATAAGTAGTAAAGGCGTAAAAAAAAAATTTGAAACCTCAAATTTTAAAATATTTTCAGAATTAATAATTAATAATTTGAATAACTAAACTTATCTCGCTTCAACTCCAAAATAAAAGCTACCTAATGCTGTATAAATACACAACATGTAATTTAAGACTTTGTTACAATAGGAATTTCAAAATTCGCGCTATTGCTACACATGCTGTAATCGCTTGCAGCGCCTTTCGAAACGCAACTCAAACAAGCGTTGTTCTGAATGGAGTTCAACTACCCGACAACAGATGGCGCTACTATTTCACTTAATTTTCAAGTTGAGAAATTGGAAAAGCCCTTATATTTTTAACAATACGCCTTTTAAGTTAAAACGGGAACTTTGTTGTAATGTATGTAGGTATGTACTATGTAAGTCACTTTATTGTATCGGGAATCCTTTTTAAGTTTCATCGGCACGCACATTTTATCAACTTAGTTGTATTATATATAATGATAATCATGATTATTAAAATATAGCGTTCTACACTTCTCCTAAACATAAACTATAAGTGTGCCAAATTTTATGCTCCTGCGTCCGCGGGATTTTAGTAATAATGAGTCCAAAGTGTGTCATGTTCTTTGTCCGTAATGGACTCCGAGTTTAGCAGCGACTCACCCAGATTGGTACCACCGCCTTACCTATTCCTGCTGCCATAACGTCATTGCTTGCCGTTGACGTAGTCCGGTTGGAGAATAAGGTAGCCGGTATTCTTACTGTTGCTCGAGGCCTAAAATTCTGACCTCAGGTTGGCTCCGCACCATTATCACCATTTTTGTCTCAAAGCGGCGTGAGTTTTTTACCACCAGGAAATCCATCTGCTTGTTTTCATAAAAAAAAGAACAAAAACGAGGAGTGTTATAAGCTTAACGTATCTGTGTGCGTGCGTGTGTGTGTATTTCTGACATTATAAGTTTTGAACGGAAAAATCGATTTTGATGATGGTATTTAATTGAAATCTGACGTAACTGAGACGGTTCTTAATTACATTTCGTATAGGTTTTGTTGGAAGTTGAACATGAACATTTTTATTTTAGGATTGTTTATCTGTATGGGGCGGAAGTTACGATTTTATAAAAAAGTTATATAGTTTTAAGTGCTTACCCTCCAACGTTGCTAAAGACAAATCCAATAATAAGTGTTCCAGCGACGATCACTGTTAGTATCAGGCCCAAGAACAGTCCCTTGTTGGAGGCGTGGCAGTCTGCGTAGATCACCAGGTTACTGGTGTAGTCATTGTCTTCACTAGCTGTTGGTATTCTAAAACAATAAAAAAATTCTCCATGTTGGACCTTTGCAGAATAGATCATGTGCCTTCCTGCCAGGAAGCTCATAAATGCCGTAAATCTTCATTTTTCTTCGCCAGAGATTTTGTGTTTGTCTCGAAACTGTCTGTCTGTCTCTCTTTTAATTATATACTAACTATTGACTAAGTCTAAGAGTATTTTATAACAACGTTAACGTTTTTTCTTCAACTCTATCATATTATTACTCGTATTACAAACCAACATAACACATTATTTATAAGTCTAGCTTTTTTGTTTATTTAAATGGAGGCTACAGATTTTCTGTACAAAAATAACCTGTACTATTAAATATTCGTACAATAGATAAAAAATAGATTACTTGCAAATAGTTTGGTTGTCCTCTAGGCTGGATGTACCGTCGCTGCTGTCCTCATTGTCACAGGAGCCCACATGACTCCAGATGATATAGTAAACAGCGACTAGACAAGTAATAAATTGAGGATTAGAAATAATATATCTGGTTAACTTAGGCCTGCTGACACGTTCATAAGTCAAATACTTAACTTTGAGTTAGCTTCTAACCGAGGGTTAAATAGCCCGATATGAAATGGTCTTAGAGCACCTTGCACGTTCCTGAATAAAATTTACTAATGAGTCAAACTATCAAATGTAAAGTGATGTAACCGTAGTTAAGAGCTAACTCAGAGTTAAACACTCAACCCAGGAACATGCGAGTAGCCCTCAGAGTTTTATTTAACCCACTATTTATTTTAACAATCGAATGTGAAGAATAGGTACACGTCGCTTATAAGAACCGCGAGTGTTAATAGTGCTTATCTTGAACCTGATGTCCGTTGCAAGTTTGACAAATATATTTCCCTCCAAACAGAATCACGATAACGGAAAGCAAGAATAAGGAAAAAAAAAACTTGATGTATTATATTTATATACAGGTGCGTTGCTATCTTATGTTATGACAGGAATGTTAGGATTTTTATGTAAGCAACCTGCAAGTATTCTGGCTAACCTCCAGTACATAATCTGTCATTATGGCGACAGGAACCATGACTCACTTAGCTTTAATTTAATAAAATAACAAAAATAAAAACTATGTATTTAATTAAGTTGGTTAGATATTTGCACACCACAAAGTGGTAAAATATGTTGGTACGAATAAGTACTTTTTTTTATGATATTGGAAGGCAAACAAGCACACGAATTTCCTGTAAGAAATTCACGCCGCCTAAAGACATCAAAGGTGGTAATGGTGCGTTGCCAACCTGAGGCTTGGATGTTAGGTCTCGAGCACAAGTAAGTTTACCGGTTACCTTACCATCAAAACCAGAACATGTCATGACGTTATAGCGGCAGGAAAAGGTAAGGCGGTGGTACCAATCCGGGTGAATCGCTGCGAAGCTCTACCACCTGGTCAGATGTCACGGTGTTAGTGTTAGTTAGTGACAGTGAGCCTGTGCTCGCTTTTTACGATTTGTAACAACTTTTAAACACACATATTCCGCAAATAAATAAGTTTCATTTCATTTTATTTAGGCCGCGTGTGTATGTAAACAAGACAATGGCGAGAATTGACACTATCGAAGCAGAAACAGTTAACGTAATGGTACTGATTCGAGTGAGCTGCTGCACAACACTACCACCAAGTAAATACGTAATATCGAAGTCAATTTCCATGTCCCATATATTTAAAAAAATTGTGTGTGTACTTATGTACACGCGTTAGAAGTTATACTTCTTCGGCGTAATAAGATAAAAATCTTTTTAAAAATTTGATCTTTTGCCTTATTTTACATTTATAGACAAAATGACACTAATTAAAAGTTTTATTATAATGCATTATTTAGTTAGATAAAGTTTATTTCATATTTAATAAAAATATCACAAAAAACTAAAATGTTATCTATAGCTAACTTCATCATTTCGGGTTTTCGTGACGGTGTGCGCGCGCATCGTAAAAATTTACCCTCTTCATTTTTTCCTAACGCGCCAAAAGAAGTATAACTTCAAAAATATCAAATAACGACGTGTTACCCAATGAAACAGTCAAAGTCGGTTTTTGCAGATTTATGGATAGCGCTCACTGTTGACGGGGCGGAACGTGTCGGGCCGCGGCGCATCGCATTGCAAAGCCCACTGATGCGGGCCGGGCCGCATCGCATCGGCGCGGATTTTTGTTACTCAGTACCAAAGTAGAACGCAACAACGAAATAGAGAGGTGAAAATCGTCAAGTATGGAAAGTTGCGCCATCTAGTAGTTGTCATACGATCTTCAAGTATGGAAAGTGGCGCCTCTAGTAGTTGTCGTACGAAACCTTAGCGTCAAAATACCATAGCGCTCTATTCTTAACAGTAACATCAGAATCTTTGGTCACTGTGGGACACATCGGGTTATGCGCGCGGGGTTCCTCGCGGAAATTCGCCGGGGAAAAATCCGCGCCGATGCGCCCCGGCCCAGTGGACGTTGCTCCATACTAAATTGTATGCAAGCGATCTAGGCGGATTATTGCGCTTCGATGCGCCCCGTCCCGGCCCGTCCAACTAGGCGCTATCCTTTAATGCACTTAATTATTCGAAAAATCAATCAAAGTAAGAATTGTGTATTCAATTTAACTATGTGTTAGCGTATTGACCAGTAAAACTTACCAATCAGAATATTAAACTCCACACTGAATGGATATAAGTACGGGGAGAAATTTTCAACGATAGTTCTGGTTGCATCAGGTCCCTGACATTCGCCATCGTACAAACCGCTTACATCGAATAATGGACTGAAAACTAAAAACATATTTATGATTAAACTTATTATAAAACTTGATAATTTAAGTTTCAACTTGATTTATTATTTTATTTATTTATTTCAACATTATTTCTTAACTCATATTTTAAATTAAGTCATTTTTAGAAAATATCTACTTGATGAACGATTAAAATAAAGTTGACGTTCTGAGTGCATGGTGCATAGCACACGGGGCACAGCATAACCGCGCGGATCGTCGTAGGTGCAGGTGTTTATATGATACCATGAACATCTATCTTATTTAGAGTTCTGCTTCATAGAAATAAATGCACACGATATCTTTTTATGTTTTTCTTCCTACTCCATAAAATCCAGATTGTTGCTCCTACTTGTATGTACATTTTTGTCAGTGAATTTGATTAAACTGGTCACAACCGCCTTAAATCCATCCGCGCGGAGAGGCAAATAAACCGCCTCACCGCGCGGGTAACCGCAACAAAATCCTTTTTGTCGCTTTGTCGCTTCCTCCTGACGCGGTGGTGAGCGGTGCTGTGTAATAATCGCTTTAGGCGGATATCAAACTCCATTGTACGCCGTTCCGGTTTGCGGTGATGCAACTTTTCTTTGTACTGTATACAAAAACCATAAGGAACCATAAGGTGCCATTGTATCTTGTGTGGCGATATTTCAAGGTTAAAATCCGCATCATCACACACCGGAGCGTTCTGCGGTGCAGTGTGATGTCCACCTTAGCCTTAATATGAACTAAATATGAAACTACAGTTTGGCAGAAACCGAGTTGTATTTTGATATTGTTTTAATTAAATCTAATCATTATTACTCTTTATTAAAGAATAGGTACATAGCATTGCAAGAGACTAAGTGCCTGGCTAGCGATATGTTTTCCACCTGTAACATTACCTATGCCTATTTCTTCGGGGATACGGGCGCGAAGGTCCTTACTTGCTTAATAATACAGAATACAAACCTGCTTTCTCGTCGTATGTATAATCATATCCATTAGTTTTATTTCCATAAACTGAATTGGCGTATATAGTCAATGCAAGGACAGTTTCTCTTACAATTGTTGAGATCCAGAAACACAAACTACTTCCAATCATGTGCATGAAACCAAAATGCGCTAGACTCTGTAATAAAATTATTTATCTTCAAGTTAGAAATAGTAAATTACCAACCTTTTAAAAAAAATAAATTTAAAATCTATAAATTTTTCAAGAGCGCTACGGAAAATCTGTGGTGTAACGCTCGCTGACCGCATTCGTAAAAGTGAGATCCGAGAAAGAGTTGGATTAAAAAGGATTGGTGTTAAAATGCGAGAGGGCATGCTTCGCTGGTTCGGTTGTGTAGAAAGAATGACAGAGGAAAGATTGACAAAGCAGATATTATAATGCGAATATGGATGGATATAGGTAATCGGAAAGAACTAGGTAGATGTTCTACCATTAAATTGCTAGGGTATAATCCGAAGGAATACCACGGCTGCCTACATCCATCCACATTGATGGATGTAGGTACCCGAGGAGACCAAGGTTAGCATACCACAATCAGATCACTCAGATATATCCGAGGGTGGTGTCAAGAGTCTCAGAAACCGGCGTGTTTGTATGAAAAGGGTAATGAATATGAAGGTTTGTCTGGCTTACAGGTTTGTCAGGATCGTGAGGTCTGGCACTCTATACTCTTTTTTTACCCTGCAAGGGACTTGGCGTGAAGATATATATGTATTTTTTTTTTAGTTCTGCTCCCATAGCGTCAGTGCTCGCTATAAATATGTTTCAATTAGGAAGGTAGGGTGGCCGGTAAACTTACGCAAGACACAATAGCCACAGTAGGTAATGGTAATACCACCTTTGGGGTATGACGACTTCTCGCAATCAAGAAAGCATCGGCATGCAATCTATTACTCTAAAATTTGTTATATCATTAATTTGTGAACTTGTGATACATAAGTAGGTACTAACACAGACGACTGCTGTTTTTTAGTCTTTTGTCTCTATTCCGCTGACTAGGTATTAGTGTAAATAAGATCTTTACATAACATTAAATATTGTCATTTGAGGTTAAACCAGAGTAAATAAATAAATAAATTTAGTTTTATCTTAAACTCGTTGGTAGATCCCATGTTGAGCTTACACTCGAGTGTAACTTAAAAACACGAGTGAAGTTATGGCCATCAAGTGTTTATATTTTATATTGTTTCTGTTGTGCTTAATTCGCAAAATGTTTTGACCACTTAAACTTCGTATTTTTAGCACAAAACCATTTTTCAATAGGTTTACCAAAATTCAACGCTAAAAGCGCTCAGAATACAGAGTCAGATAAATATCAATAATTAACAAAATTATAGTATTATGTTTGGGAAACTGGAATACGTTTGAATATTTTGTACAAATTTGTTAAATGTAAAAAACATTTGCTTTTAGAATTCTAAAGATGCCTTAACCATAAAAGTAACGTTTTAGATAGATCGCTGTAAAACCTTTTTGTTATATGTACTACCATTATTCCAAATCGTTGCTTATATTGTTGCTTACTTAGCCAAATTTTTTGTTAAGTTTTTCTATAAAAATTAAGTATCTCACGGGGCATAAATTGTGGCATTGTGGCTGTTCTCTTGAAGGTAAACTCATTTTTTAAAGACAAGTTACAAAAATTGAATCTAATCCCAAATTATATGCTTGTGTTATAGGTGTTAGTCAACGATTCTAATACATAGAAATACTTACATAGATACCTGAATTAAATAAATACCCAGACCTGGAAATGCTACAACTTATCTAAATGTAATTGCAGTTTCGATTGATTTACAAGCATATCGCTTTCGAATACAGGAATGTATATATTTAGGTTTATTTGTAAATAGGTATATAATATTTATACCTAGTAGAGGTGATAGGCATTGTCACCGGCTTAAGACAAGTGAGCCCCTGCCATAAAGACGTATATTGTGGATGAGATTATATCAAATAGGTGATTTGTCCACGTATTAGTGTTTGTATCTACATACCTATATCTGGTGATAGACTAAATTAATGATTACTTATGCTTCTTTCTTGAACTTCGTTGCCTGTTTAAGATAATTTTCAAACACCTATTATATTAAAGATAATTCCGTAACATAACACAAGTATATATTTTACTTACTTTGTAGTTAGATTCAGTTTATGTGACTTGTCCAGGGATATTTTATCTATATATTAATACGTGATGCCAAAACTTTGGACCCCTTTTTACGAAAATTGCGTGGACTCAGGAGCATAACATTTGGCACATTTATAGTTTATGTGTAGGAGAAGTGCAGAACCCTAATATGTTTCATTAATAATACTTATTAAGTATATTAAATCAGTAAATAAAACACTACCATGCATTTGATAGTTGATACACACAAACAAATATATTGATAATAACGATAAAACATCACAGGTGGCGCACTAAAAAGTTTGGAAACAAAGTAGATAGTCTTGAGAAATGAAGATGGCATTCTTATCAACAAGATATTCAAATTTATTATGGGCGAGGTCGACGAACGCCGACCACTAAAACCTCACTTCTTTGAAAAAACCCAAGTACCTAACTAAATTTTAATGCCCGAACCGGTGACCCAGTTTTAGTTTTAACTTGATTTGTGTTATTTTTACTCCACTATAAACTTGTCGCCTCTGTTGTCGAACGGTCCGGGTGTTGGACTTGACTGCATGAGGTCTCGGCTTCGAATCCCGGGTCGGCCAACAAAAAGAAAATTGGATTTTTTCAATTTTCTAATTAAAAAAATGTTGGTCGGGATTGGAAACGTGCCCGGTTGGCGATAGGCTTGCCACCTATCACATTATGGGACTTAGTATCTTCGGCTAGTCGTGGACGCCCTGGTTCTGCCTCTGCCTACCTCTTCGGGGATATGGGCGTGAGGATAGGTACTTTTTTTATACTATAAACAATGCAAATTAACCTTAAGTCACACTTTATTCTATTTAAATATTATCTACTGTAATCAAAAAGTAAATTGAGATTTATTTTATAACTATAACATCGACGCAAACTAAGGAACATAACATGTAAAAAATGTGGCGAAATACGAATCGGACTCGTCCTCAAGTTTCCGTAGTAGTAAACATAGATTAGGTAAGTATTTAGTTATATTAGTAAGTAATAGCAAGTAAATTTAAATTATATACCACAAAATACCCCTACATTTTTAACAGCGAAAACTAGATCTGTTTTTTATTTTTTTATGATTGACTAAGACAGGACATACTTGTATTTTTTTAAAGGGGCTATATCTCACAAACTGCAAACTAAATCTTGTTCAAACTAATTTTCGTTAAGAGTTGTTAATAAGATCTACAGCATATGCTTTCAACTAGTTTAGTTACGAATTTCCTTTTAATTTTTGACATTTCGACCTGGCAAACCTAATCGCACTACATCATATTTGCCACTTAGTTTATCATAGAATTTATTTCTTTTGAATATATGTTGACGAAAAGTGCCAAGTCCCTTTCGAAAACCAAACTGGTTATTCCATACCTGACATTGGCTAAATAAGTCGTGAAAAACGATTGAAAGTTTATAAAAGAAGAAGAAGAATATAATATTGACACCGATTATATCAAGGTTAGTGTAGTTTAAGACAAGGCTTCCCCGTGTTGGTCCGGGCTCCTTTGCAGAATAGACCATCTGCCTTCCTGCCAGGCAGCTCGAAAAAGGCGAGCATAGGCCTACCATCACTAACACCGTGACATCATACTAGGTGATAGTTTCGCAGTGACTCGCAAGGATTGGTACCACGACCTTATTTATTTCTGCCACCATATTGACGTGATCCGGTTTGGAGGGCAAGGTAGCCGGTAAACTTACTTTTGCTCGAGGCCTAACATCCCGGCCTCAGGTTGGCAACGCACCATTACTACCTTTAGTATCTTTAGGTGGCGTGAATTTCTGACCATCAGGAAATCCTTCTGCCTGTTTGCATTCCATTATCATAAAAAAAAGAAAAAACATACCTGTGCACGTAATATAATAACGTTGGAGTACTTGAATATGAAATAAAGTTGCACGAAGCAGTAAAGTGGACTGCACACATCCAGGATCACTTGCATAATACTGATGCAATTATTATTGTCTATGTTTTCATCCAAGAAATATGTTACCTGTACGGTAATTTGTAGGATTGAATGAATTAAGTGGCCCAGAGCGAATCCTAAAAATTATAAGAGTTTTTAATAGTACTAGTGGTCACCCATTCAAAAATGGTAGAAAAAGATGAAAGTGTTACCCGCTGCTCCCATTTTTAAATAAAAGCTTCCAGAATGTCGTCCACGGCTGAAGCAGTAGTCGTGGTTTAACGGGTTTAATACAGCGGCTGGCCATATTTGAGATCTACTACTTTCTGGTGTTCTTTCACCTGATCTCATATTACCATATTCCTCCTGTAAAAATAAGCGATTTTTTAGATTCAGTTTCTAGTAAAAAAATATATTCCTGTAGTAGTAAGGATACGAAAAACCAGGGCACCCAAGACTAGCCTAGCAAACAATCACACAGTGATAAGTGGTAAGCCTATTCAATCGAGCCCTTTTTGATTTTTGGCAACATTATTTTTGTATTCGAAAATTAAAAAAATCACATTATTATTGATTTTGATACTCGTTAAAGTCTCGGAAGAAATCAATTTCATGTTTTTCCAATGTTTTTGTTGCTTTTGCTATAAATTTCTCTAAATAATCACACAAAACCCCATAAGCCACGTTTTAGGAAGACTGTATGCAATGGAAGAATCAAAAAATAAGATGATGATTTGACATTGTAAAAGATATTGATTGCAATAGATATTATCTTATTTTACGTTCTATTGCACCGAAAATAAAGTACTGAAATAATTAATTATAAACTAAGCTTGTTAAAATGGTAGGTATGATATATTACCTCTTGTTTCTTAAAGAATTCACTTAGTTTTTCCTCATGCAAGCCTCTAATTTTCTGATTTTTCAAAGCACTAGCTTTGTATCGAGAGATGTCAATAATAAGGTATAAATGATATAAAAAGCCGATGCCGAGTAAAATCGCTGAATATATCTAAAAATAAAAAAAACATTTTATTTTTATGATTTATTTATTGTAATAAAAAAACATATTTTGATCACAATGCAACTCCTTAAATTATAATGTAAATGCCATAGTTTGGGAAAATATATGTGACTAACCGACCTGACGAGCCGACTTTCGTGTCATTTGCCATTAACGGCTACCAAGTTTTTCTATGGAATAAAGCAGTTTTTCCTATTTACCCTACAACAACAACAATAACTCTTTATTGTGCACCAAATACAGATAAATTACAAATACATTACAATTTTACCCTACAAATTTTTCTTCTTCTGTTAATAAATTAAACAATAAAAAAAGAATAAGCAGGTTTTTAACAGCAATTAGTGATGCGATGACGACGTGAAATGGGGATTAATTTACATACATTATATAGAATAGATGTATGATGTATCATACATCTAATCTATATTATGTAATTGCACTGCAATGCGTGAAAACATCTTGATGAATATTTGACAAGCAGTTAGATTATGACTAAAAATAAACAATAAATATAAAGGTTAGAAGTTCAAACTAATTGAATATATTTAATCATACTCTTAAAATATTAACCTGTTTTTGAAAACTTTGTAATCACATCAGACATAATAAACGAATACTAGCTGTTGATTTCGGTTTTGCTCGTGGATTTCATTACATACAGTATTTTGTATTCAAGTAATTAAGGCTTCAAAATTTTCATTTTACCTTTTACTTTTAATGTTTCGTTTAAATTAAAGTTTATCCTCTCGAAGCTAATTCTTCGAAAATTGCAAAATATAATATATCTTATACCCATGTCAGTTTTCTGTGTTTTAATTTGCATGACAAAATTTATTCACAATCGCTTCATTCATCCCAAATAAAAAAAGGATTTGACGATTCAAAAAAGCCCTTGTAGTTATATTTTTAAATAATCATCATCAGTTCATACATTTTCAAATATCTAACCAAATACCTTAATATTTTTACAAATATTCACAAACACCAATTAATGGATGGTTAATTTTCTCTTACCTGTGATGGAGATGTATCCAGAAATGGATCTGATACATAAAATATTAATCCCAGTGTGACTAATAAAACTGCATACATACAACTCAGCATTAAAGTGAGATATTTCCTGCAATTTATAAAAAATAATTATTTTATGTCATTCTTCCAAAATTTAATTCAAACTTTTAGACAGTGATCAGTATACGTTTTAAATAAAATATATCCATTTGCTAAATAAATTAAAATTACTTTTAAATTTTCCCTTTAAGACTTATTGCGTAAACTCATCTATTTGACTTAAAATAAAAATAAAAAACAAAAAAGACTAAAAAAATATAGAAAACTTATAAGTTTATATATTATAAGCCTCTAATGTTTTATTTGTTATGTGAATTAATGCAAAGTCATGCGCCGTTCAAAGAAAACAAAAACCATTTCAGTCATGTTTTTTCTCTATCGATATCGATAGAATGTATTGAGCACGGTTTTTTTGGACACCTACTTTGGAAAGATCTTATACATTATTAAAATACTTGGAAAAATTCTTTTCTCGCTGTAAGTGAATGTATAGAAATAAAATTTTTAGAGAAATAAATTCTCTAAATCTGTTTATTAGGACTCAAAAAAATATTATTATTATGTAAAAACCGCAAAACTTCATTATCACGTCACGATTTGTTAATTTTAGTTTCAGAAGATAATTATCGATTCCGAAATGGTCCCGTTTACATTTGACTAACATCCGTCATGTGGGTTTTAATTAATACTAATGCATTTTATAACGAAGTGGTCCCAAAAATGGAAAATTAATCTATTAATAAGTGTAACCAAAGACTACACAATGTTAACTAATTTCTGGTAAAAGCCGGATCGTCATCAAATTTATATGGGACTTTCCAAAAGACAATTATCATAATATCTTCGTAATAGACCGAGTAATTACTTAATATACATATGAAAAAAACATAGAGTCGAAATAACGTCCTCTTTTTTTTCAGTTGAAAAGGAAAACAGATTTTGGACTACAAGAACGTGATTGTGATATGTTTCTTAATTCATACGTCTTTATTAATTTAAAAAGTGTCTTCACGTTCATATACCCGAAGAGGTAGGCAGAAGCACAACCAGGGCACCCACGACTGGCCGAAGACACTTAGTCCTACAATGTGATAGGCGACAAGTATTGTGGCAAGTTTATAGCCAACTGGGCGCATATCCAATCCTAGGCAACGTTATTTTTTTTTAGAAAATTGAAAATATACGTCTACTATTTTGTTTATTACTTTTTGTTGCCCGATCAAGGGATCGAACCCGGGACCTCAAGAAGTCGAGTCCGTCACCGGATCGCTAGACCACAGACGCGATTATCATATCATTTTTATTAATTTATTAATCTAGATCATATATTATTATCTTTTTAAGCCTAACTGACCGACATTTGAGATTTCTAGCCCTGGCAAACATTCTGATATGTCCTGATAATATCAATATTATTGACTTTTATTTGCAGCGCCACTTTTCTAATTTATTCATTAAAAACAAAGTCAGTGATTAATTTTAATATAAAATATTTCATTACATCACAATCATTATTTTAGGCACTTAATGGCATGAAAAAACTAACATTATTACAGTATCATCATCATTATTTTAGGCACTTGATGATATGAATAAACTAACATTATCTCCTATCATAAAAATGTTAATCATAGTTGTTTCAGTGGATACTGATATTTTTTTTGTTTGATGCGCCACCTTGAAATACCTCCCATACACGCACTATTAGAGCCCCTGTTGTAGAATAAATTCAATTAAATGCACAATGTAGCATACAACGGATACAGCTAACTGGAGCAGGAAATAACGGAGCCATTTTATAAGCTATTAAGCTTTACCCTGTTAGACATTATGATCTTATTACATTTTAAGACAAATGTAGAGAAACTTAAAGAGGATGTGTCTTTGAATGTGCTCGACAAATACTGCCGCTATGATGTCAGTGCTCATCTTTATTGTGTTATAGAGGCTAAGAGGTAAGTTTAAGGAGGTTGGCTAAGAGGTAGAATAACCATTAAAATTCTGCTACCGAAAACACCATTAACACCTTTGGTGTTTGTAGGTGACCTGTCTTTTTTATCTACTTTTACTATTTTTGTTTGTACTGTCATGTTTTGTAAATGTTTTTGTTTCTTTTGCTTTAATAGTTTTCTAAATAATCACAATAAGCCACGTTTTAGGAAGACTATCTTAAGCAAAGGAACATTAAAAAATAAAACGAGGGTTAAGGAAGTTAGACAGGTTTGTCAGGATCGTGAGGTCTGGCACTCGATACTCTCTGCCTACCCCGTAAGGGTCTTGACATGAAGATATGTATGTGTAAGATAATGATTTTTTAACACAGCTGTGTTTAATAATATCATATTTTACGTTCTATTGCACAGAAAATAAAGTTAAAAGATTATTAATATAAGCTAAGCCTTTTAAAATGGCAGGTATGATAGATTACCTCTTGTTTTTTAAAGAATTCACTTAGTTTTTCCTCATTGCTCAACAAATGCTGCAGCTATGATGTCAGTGCTCATCTTTATTATGTTGCGGCTAGGAAGTAGGGTAACTATTAACCGTAAACACCATTAACACCTTTGGTGTTTGCAGGAGATCTGTCTTTCTATCGTCACGAAATCTGTCGACTTTTTTACATATTAATACAAAAAAAAACCAAGTTATCTCCTAGACATTTTCCTCGTATTTTCATTTTTTACACTTTTGAAACTTCCACAAATATTAGTGAGTTAAAAGAAGTTTTAACTCACTATTATTAACAAACTTCATTACATTTTTATGTCTATATAGACTATAGAGTATCATAAATCAATAGAGATGTCCGCGGCCGCCTTACACGCAGCCAACTCGGAAAAAGTAAGCATAAGTTTATTTGTTACCAAAAATATAAAAATAGGTGTATTACCGGTAAACTTTTCTTTTTTTTATCTTCTATTTTCTACATAAGAAGAAAACAAGCACATGGATACCCTGGCTTTAAGAAGTATACGACGTCTACAAAGAAGATGATAATGTTACGTTGCTAACACGAAACTATGATATTAAGCCATTTGAGTAAAAAACAAACTAGAAGAAGTATCTTCACGACCACATCCCGGAAGGGGTAGGCAGAGGCACAACCAGGGTACCGACGACTAGCCGAAGATCCACAATGTGATAGGTGGCAAACCTATCACCAACCGGACACATATCCAATCCCGGGCAACGATATCTTTACTAGAAAAATAAAAATATAAATTTTATAGTTTTTGTAGTTGCCCGACCCGGGGATCGAAACCGGGCCCTCAAGAAGTCAAGTCCGACGCCGGACCGCTAGAGCACAGAGGCGATAGGACCAGTACAAACACCTTACAAAGTGTCTTAATGTGTAAGCACCACACTTAATGTGGTTATAAATCTGTTACGGTTTTACGGATCGTAAGTTGGAGCGCCACGAAGAGTACACTGCTAGTTATTACAAGTGACTTCGTTCGCAAAAGCTGTCCTACGGAGACTATTCTTTATTTAGGGTTGGTCCGGGGTCCTTTGCAGAATAGACCAGTTCGTAAAAGGCGAGCATAGGCTTAACGACACTAACACCGTGACACCTGACTATGTGGTAGAGTTTCGCATTGATACCACCGCCTTACCGATTCCTGCCGCCATAACGTCATGACATGTTCCGGTTCGGAGGGTAAGGTAGCCGGTAAACTTACTTTTGCTCAAGGCCTAACATCCCGGCGTCAGGTTGGCAACGCACCATTACCACCTTTGGTATCTCTAGGCGGCGTGAATTTCTCACCATCAGGTCCGTCTGCTTGTTTGCCTTCATAAAAAAATATGCTTTTCCAATTAAAACTATATATTCTACTATAATATCTGTTCCCGCGATCTTCGTTCTACCCGTTCAGTTTGTATGGGAAAAATTAAAATGTTGTTTTTCCCAGTTCCCTCAGAATCGAACAGGATAAAAAGCATCCTATGTCCTTCTCCCGGTTCTAAGCTACCTCCCCACTAATTTTTACCCTAATCGGTTCTGCCGTTCTTGAGTTATAAATGGTGTATCTAACAAAATGTCTTGACCCTTATGATCACTTTTAAGTTATTTTAGTGATGCTGGGCCAGCATGTGAACACTATCTTTTTAACTGACTCGAAAAAAAAGACTTTGAGAAAAAAAAGCTTTTTTGTATGTTTGTCACGCGATGACTCCGTCAATAGCCAACTGATTTCAACGGTGAACCGATCATCATGAGGGTTGGTGATACGGAACAGAATACCCTATGTCAGGAGACCCTAAAGACCTAGCACCCTATGTCCCTAAGGCCCTAGATGCCTACCAGCCCTAGCCCTAACATAAGGTTTAATATATACTTATATAGATAAGAGAGAGGGCGATGCTCTGCCACAGTGTACATCGGCTCTGTGATTTAATAGCCAAAATAATAATAAAAATCAAATAATATAGTGAAAAAATAGTTATAAGTGTGAATTAGTGTTTGTAACAAACAGTATAAGTAAATTCAACAACAAAAAACTATCTAAACAGTGCAAAATAGTGTTATTGACGGATGCGTGGATACGCAGGTGGGTACACAGTGATTTTTATTGTGCGAACCACGGACGCTTTTGTGAAACTTTACACTTTGAAAGGTTAATAGTGGTAACAAACACAGATAAGCACTTGTTTTGAAGCCTCGCTATAAACATTTCAGTGTAAAAATTTTGTACCTAACCTAATTTTTTTTTAAATATAATTACGTGGAAAACAAAATAACAAACCACCAAATACTCTGAAGAGGCTACTAACGCCATCTACCCAGCAGTACTGGGAGGTAGCTAGCTTCAAGAACAGTGAAATTAATTCAATAGCACATCGCAAGAGGTCACTACCTATATCATAACAAAACGTCCCACAGAAAAAAAAAAATAATTTCAAAACACAATGGATGAGATAATGTCTACCCTTCGCTCAATACAAAAAGAGCTCGACGAACAGAAAAAATTGATAAATGATATGGGGCGAAGAAGTTATAAGCAAGGTCACTACAAACATCAATAGCATTATGGAAGAAAAATTCACAATTCTCGAAGAAAATTATAAAAATCTCAATACAAGGGTGGAAAACCAAGAACAAAGATTATACTATTTGGAAAAACAGGCAAGACAACGTAATCTGGTGTTCTTTGGCCTACAAGAAGATGAAAAATCCTATTCTAGCATGGAAAACAAGGTAATAGATTCCATATATAAATATTTTTCGATAAAAATATATCATTCAGACCTTGATATCATCAAAAGAATAGAGAAAAAGGCTGACAAACCACGCCCTATAGTTGTTACATTTGCAACACTTGGTAGAAAGATAAACATCCTTCAAAATAAAAGCACTCTAAAAGTTACACCATACTATGTCAAAGAGGACTACCCCCAACAAGTTCTACAAATAAGGAAAAAGCTGCAAGAGCAAGTGAAAGCCGAAAGGGAAAAGGGAAACACAGCCATTATTAAATACGATAAACTTATCATATTAAAAAACCCACCCGCGAATTCTAACAACAAAAAAAGAAACCTCTCAATTTCACCACCTGCTACAAACAATTATCTTGAACAGAATCCCCATGTAAATAAGAAAAACAAACCCCTAGCTACTCATACAAAGCAGAGATCCTCAAGTAGTTCTTAGAGTGTACTAAAACCGGGAATGTTAAACTTCCTAGTAAACAAAAACAATAATAACAATACAAATGTTGCAGACACCAAGAAGGCATAGCAGCAAACACCACAGCCCCTCTCAAATAACAACGAAACAATAGAAAAAGAAATTATGAAAATACATGAAGCACATCTTCCAAGACGGCTGGTCACCGCGGGAGATTATGACCAAAACCCTCCAAGAACATCATCATCCTTATACACAAATCAAACAGTAACAGAAAATAGTAATCTATATATAATAACCTATAAGGTCGGAACACTTTCATCATATGAAAGAATACTGGAAATAGAGAAAAGCGCTAGATAACATAAAATACGACATAATAGGCATTTCGGAAGTGCGTCGCCTAGGAAATATAATAGATGAATATGAAAAATTCATCTAACAAACAAACGCCCGGCCTATATGGTGTAGGGTTCATTGTAAACAAGCATTTAAAACAATATATGGAAAGTTATGTTGGTATTTCGGAACGTGTTGCTCTACTTAACCTGAAACTACCAGGGAAAAAACTGACTATAATACAAGTCTACGCTCCGACTACGAGAACAGATGAAGAAATAGTAAACACATTCTATAAAACCATATGTGCTACCATAGCTATGGCTCACGAAGAATATATATAAATGGGAGATTTTAACGCCAAAATAGGAGAGCCACATATTGACGAATTCACAATAATGGGAAGCTATGGGTATGGAGTAAGGAACAGGAGAGGGCAAAAACTTATTGGCTTTGCATTGGCAAATAAACTAGCTATTATAAACACATTTTACAAGAAAAAAACCAAAAGAAGATGGACGTGGCGTACTCCGGACGGTCAATATAAAAACGAGATAGACTATATACTGTCAAGTCACCCACAATTATTTCAAAACATAGAGACACTGAGTATAAATTTCAAATCAGACCATAGGCCGCTCAGAGCTAAAATAAAAATCTCAAAACCATTAAAAAGTAGACGAAATTACGTGAGTAAACCAAAAAACATGCTCAATGATATAGAAAAAATTAAAGAATACAATGCAAACCTCCAAACCTCTCTATCTCTACCTGATCAAGAATTAAATGAAACCGTACAAATATGTTATGACAAAATAATAAGTTCCATCACAAAAAGTCTGCAAGACGTACATAAGACCAGCTATACAAAGAAAGAACATAAGATACTAACGGAACGCACAAGAAAACTTTTATCTAGAAGACATGAACTTCAAAATACCAAAAATAAAACTCGATCAATGAAGAATGAACTTAAGGCTCTATTCAAATTATCAAATAAATGTATAAAAATGGACTACAAAAATTACAGAACTGCGGTTATTAAAAAACACTTAGAACAAAAAGGAAGCCTAAATAGAGGATTTAAAGAACTACGAATAAAGAAAACGCAGATAGAAGGCCTGAAAGAATCTGGTGAAATAAGGTATAACAGAAAAGACATTATTAACATTGCAACTGACTTCTTCAGAAACCTATACAGTGCACCAGGTTCACACAGTGATTGCTATAGGAATCTGAATGAATTTGCCGAATTAACACAACGCTGTATAGAGCCAATACAAGGTACCAAAATTATAGCTACCATAAATAAACTTAAATCTGACAAGTGCCCAGATTCAGACAATATTACAAACGATGCAATAAAAGCAGCCAGCACCATCCTGGCCCTACCGCTAGCAAAATTGTTCAATATGATACTAGAAACAACTCAGTCGCCATCACAATGGTCGGAGTCCATCATAACCTTGATCTACAAAAAAGGAGACCCTAAAGATATAAGCAACTACAGACCCATAAGTTTACTACCAAGTTTGTATAAAATCTTCTCTACTATAATAAACCAAAGAATAAGCGCAACCTTAGAACAACATCAACCCATAGAACAAGCAGGCTTTCGGAAAAACTTCTCTACTGTAGATCACATACATACCTTAGAGATAGTAATAGAGAAATATCATTACGTGGAATAAATATTGGAGTTACAAAGAAATTTTTAAAAGTGACATGCCTATGATTCTCAAAAAGAAAGTTATGGACTCTTGCCTTATTCCTTGTCTAACATATGGATGCCAAACTTGGAAATTTACCAACAAAACCAAAAATAGCATAAAAACATGTCAAAGAGGCATGGAACCTAGTATGTTAAACATTGAAAGGTTTCACAAGATACGACATACAAAAATAAGATCTGAGACGAAAGCATTAGATGCACTAAGCCACGCAAAAAAATTGAAGTGGAAATGGGCAGGTCATGTAGCGCGTCTCACAGACAACAGGTGGACAAAAACAGTAACCGCATGGAGTGGCTCGCCAGGTAAACGCTACAGAGGCAGACCCTACACTCGATGGGATGATGACATCAAAAGAATCGCAGGTCCGCAATGGATCAAAATAGTACGGGACAGAGAGAGATGGCAAGCCTTGGAGGAGGCCTTCACCGGAGAGGGTTCCTCATACATATATTATATTTGGAAATACATATAGGAATATTAGTGAAAAAAAAACTTAGGTTATAAAGAATAGAGTATAAGTTGAAATGTATATAAAGTGAAATGTTTCAGGAAATAAACAAAGGCTAAATAATAAATAATAATATAGATAAGTGCGGGATGTCTGTACCAACAGACCTACGGTAGCAGACGGAACCCTACGGGTAGGATAGGTGGTAAGGAGGTGGTGATATACTCAAAGCAGATCAAGCAGGCTCACTTGACCAATTAAGGACTTGAAGGTGTCTTCGCCACTTTGAGGGGATGGTAAATGAGACAAGAACCAAGGTTCTAATCTGATTTATTAAAATAATTCCTAAGTATATATACAAATTACACCGACACACACATTCATACAAAATTCTTTATGTCTCATTCGTGTAAGTTGCGGATGCAGCATCTTCTAGTGGTGAAACATCAGGACGTGATTGTATGTGTATTTCGCTGTCCTCCTTTCAGTGGCGTGACAGCAGTTGCTTGTATGTTTAATGTGGCTTTGGTCACGTTCAACAAACGGTTCTCTTTTAGAAAGACAGGTCAAGATTCCGAGGTGGTCCCACATTAATTTCATCAAGTTCCGATTAGAGGTTTTTAGTTCGTCACGATAGTGAAAAATCTCTTCATTATTAAGTTAAGCTCAAAAACAGCAGTATGTAGAAAAAAAATTGTGGGACCATAGCGGAATCATTTACTATCTTTTGAAAAAAACTCTCAAATCGCTACGGAGTACCCAAAAAGTAGTTCGAGTCGGTTTTTGTAGTTTTACTGCGCTTAATTATTTCTGGTAAAAAAGTTGCGGTTCCTATAAAAACTATCGTTAGAAAGCGAAACGGTTCGTTTTCTTTAATTGAGAAATTTGAACATAGGAACCAGACATTAGAGATCAGAACAGCCGGTAGAGTAGTACATGTATTATATTATAAAACTAACTCATAAATAAAACTTCGTTTCCATGGGTGAAGTTATCTCTAATCACTTCTTTACTACTAGGTGGTAGAATTTCGCGACGACCTGTTCGGATGGGTACAACTGCCTTACCTGTTCCTGCCGCCATAACGTTAGAGCTTGCCGTTAACATATTGTGGTTCGGAGGATAAAGTAGGCAGTAAACTTATTTTTGCTCAAGGCCATAACGTTGTGGCCGCCTGTTGGCAACGACCTATTGCTACCTTTGGTGTCTGTAGTCGACGTATATTTCTTACTATCAGAAAACCCGTCTGTCTGTTTGTCTTTTAATATTTAAAAAAAACACCAGTAAAACTGTTTACATAGAAAATATTTTTCGTATTTCTTTTAATTTGTTGCAGATGTATAGATGGCTGGTTGAAATATACGTAACGCAAACAGTAAAAACTCACGTTGTAAGTCGCGCGTTATCTTCAGGACTGGTAGGCGGAGGAGCTTGTGTTTCTATTGAACGTAAAGATTGTGCGTCCATTGTCGCTACTGACCGCTTCCGAGGGGTAGTACCTTCTCTGTAACTACCTGCGAATATGTATATTAATTGCATAATATCTTCTTTACACCCATATCCCCGAAGAGGTAGGCAGAGGCACAACTAAACCACTCACGATTAGCCGAAGACACTAAGTCCCACAATGTGATAGATGGAAAGCCTATCGCCAACCGGGCACATATCCAATCCCGAGCAACATTTTGTTGTTTGTTAGAAAATTGGAAAAACCACATTTTGTTTTTGTTGCCCGACCCGGAAATCGAACAGAGGTATCTCATTAAGTCAAGTCCAATACCTGGACCGCTAGACCACAGAAGCGATTACATTTATTTTTTACTTTCCTAAAAATAACTAAAGTTTTTTCAAAAACTAACGTTCAGTTTGAAAGAAAAAACTTCTAGGAACTGAATGAAAATAAAAAAATGTATAATTACCTGCGAGTATTTCTTATTATTTGAGAATTTAGATATCAAATTACTCTTTAAAAAATGGATTCTTAAATTCAAAAGAGGTTGTCAGAAGTAGATGTTAGCACGTTTCATTAAAAAAAATACAATTTTAATACATTTTTGAATTGGTCACAAAACGTCTGTGCATCAGCACAATATCAGCGTGATAAAGTTTTTGAATTCAGAATTATTTTGATGAAATTAGAGAATTACGAATCGATTCTACACGAGGCGTTTTTATTGCAGAACTATAATATACTTATGGAAAAAATGTTTTTACCATATAATACAAAGAAATGATATTCATTAGCTAAATATTTAACAATAAACAGACACGGTTTTTTTTACAAATTTATGTTTATTAGAAACTAGCCGATTTGGCGAACGTCGTATCGCTTAATATTAACCTTGGTACTGTTTGTATGGATGAAATCATTATTTTTCCCTTCTTTACTGCAATTTTCCCGGTTTTTCTTTTCATAAGAACCTTTTCATGTCAATAGGTAATACAAAAAAATAAGAATTTGCTTAATTGATCCATCCATTCAGGCATGACGCAATGACCACGCAAAATGAGGATACATATATATATATATATATATATATATATATATACTACCTAACAAACTTCCTATCGCTTGACATTAATGATTCGACGGCAGCGCAGTCTATCGGATGCAATGTAAAACATTCCAAAATCAACATCTACTTATTATTAAAAAATAATTGATAGAAAACATTTTCCAGGATACCAAATTGTGAATCTAAACCATACCGAATACCCTTGAACACATACAAAAATTTCATCAAAATCGATCCAGTCTTTTAGGATGAGTTCAGTAATAAACACACGAACATAAGAAATATAGATATGTATTAAGATATACGTGTAGACAGATTGGTTATACTTACTGAGAGATTTGGCGTCCCCGTTCCTGTAGGTTCCAGTATAGGAAAGAGGGCTTGGTGTCGCGTCTCCTGTAGATTTATAATTTTTGTACAAATTAAAC
Source organism: Calephelis nemesis (assembly GCA_002245505.1). Classification (NCBI taxonomy): domain Eukaryota; kingdom Metazoa; phylum Arthropoda; class Insecta; order Lepidoptera; family Riodinidae; genus Calephelis; species Calephelis nemesis. The sequence goes on from NJDD01002906.1 coordinate 128,529, forward strand.
ACAAAATAAATGGTGGTAATTTTATTGTGCATACACGAAACTCGTATTGTGTTTATTTATTTTAATATCATAAATAAATAAGCAGACGGATTTCCTAGTGGTAAGAAATTCACGACGCCTATAGACACCAAAGGTAGTAACGGTGCGTTTCCAACCTGAAGCCGGGATGTTAGGCCTTAAACAAAATTAAGTTTACTGGCTACCTTATCCTCTAAACCGAAACACATCTACAGCCAGCTGACGTTATGGCCGCAGGAACAGTTAAGTCGGTGTTACCAATCCGGGCAAGTCGCTGCGAAACTCTATCACCTAGTGCCTTTGGTACCTTCTTTTAACGATCCTGGGCAGATCTTAAAAACTATAGTGAAGAATCATCTCGATAACATCAGCTTTTAAACAATAAAACCACATCTAAATGCGGCCATCCTTTGAAGAACTGCGCAACTATATACAGACAAACACACGCAGACACGTCATACTTATGACACCGCTCGTTTTTGTCCGAGGTCATAATGTTATTTTTTTTAAAATCTGCTAGATGTTTACTGCTGCTGAAATTTACGGAAATATGTATATGTGTATATACAAATTGGTTGAATTTCTTTGTAAACTCTTGTACTTTCCACAACACACTATATATGTACACTATGTATGTGGACTATGTGTGTTACGCTAAAGCCAACCGGCTTCACTTTTCACAGCACCATCAGGGCTTTATAATTTCATCAACTTATTTTTTTCTTATCTTATTTTTATTTTTGTTATATAGCCCTGATGATGCTTGTATAGCGAAACTGGTTGGCTGAACCATAAAAATAAAAAGTAATAAAATATATTGTGGAAAGTACAAGTGTTTCTAAATAAATTGTATCAACAAGCACCGACGATAAGAAGTATAAAAACTATCTCATCTTTAGGTCTAAAATCCTGATGATGCTGTGAATAGTAAAACAAAATATACACTGGGTAAAAGTGTAAGAGTTTACTTTAAAAAAATGTGTATATGAATGTTTTCACGTCAAAAATGCTGAACCAATTTTAATACATTCTGCTAAAATAGACTAGATTTTGGCAAAGGAAGTAGCTTCTTTTTAACCTAAAATCCTTATGGGTACCAGGGAGCTTTGAATTGGTCGAATAATTTTACCTGTATCAGCACAATATTAGCGTGATAAATTCGTGATTTTTTAGTTCAGAATTATTTTGATAAAATTAAAATGTTGTGACTTCTTGTATACAAAAATAATGTAATACAAGGAAAATGATAATCGTAATTACTGGCTTAATATTTAAGAATAAATAGATACGGATTTTTACGAATTTATGTTAATTAGATACTAGCCGACTTGGCGAACTTGGTATCGCTTAATATAAACATCATCAACAGCTTGCATTTTCTCGGGTTTTCTTTTCATAAGAACTTTCTCAAAAAGTACAAATCCCTTCAGGAATGACATAGAATACGCCAAATGGGGATTTCTTTTTATATGCATCTATAGGTAGATTGGTTTTACTTACTGAAAGATTTGACGTCCCCGTTTCTGTAGATTCCAGTATAGGAAAGAGGGCTGGGTGTGGTGTCTCCTGTAAATTTATCATATTTTTACAAACTAAACATAAAACAAATGGTGGCAATTTTTTCGATCACACACCAAACTTATTTTAAGTTCTTTCAACGATAGTAATAGAAAGAGACAAAACATGTCAGAATAATTTGTACAAGGTATTTTTACAGACTTATGATCTATAGGTACTTCGGCAAACATTGATCCAAAACAATAGTTGATATGTCTGAAAAATCTAAAATATTCAATCTTTTCCCTTTTTATTTCTTTGGAAAAAGAGATAGCATACAATTTAAATAAGTTTAGTTTGTGCTGAGTAGAACTCATCAGTAGTATAACTCATTTCTAAAATAAATTTATTATTAAAATAAGTTCCAGAATACATTTTTAGGGCTAAAGGAGACAGGTACCGCTTTGATTTATAATACTCTAAATTTTCATAATAATATTTACCAAATTTAAAGAATATGGATATAGTTTAATGACATTGTAAAAATTAAAATAATGATCCCGCTGTTTTTACCACTGTCACGACCACGAAACTTTCACAATTAAAAGAAATAAACCTTAGACCATATGATAACTAGCAAATATTCTGTTAACTGTTAGTTCCAATAAATAATAATCATCTTAATTGCTCACCGACGGGTGTTGGAGGATATGAATCATCATCTCGGATTGATAATGTAAACTTCGACGGTCTGTCTGATGAATCCTGCAAGTAACATGTCACAAAATCTAAATATTATAACCAAAACTAAAAAATCATAAAGAGTGTTTTGTATCGTTATTTCGCTTATGCAAATTGTAAATTCTCTTCACGTACTTGACCGTAACTTTAAAGTATTTTAAATTTACACATCGATAAATCTTTACCTATTGGTAGGTATAAATATCTTATTGGATCAGGCGTTAATATGCAGAAATCCGTTATCACGGATGAAATTTAAACCTTTATTTTGCTAATTCCGCGAAACTCGTGTAATTTGTGGCGGAAATTTTTCCAAGTACAATATTTTTCAATAACAGAAAATAGAAAATAATGTAATAGTTATTCAAATTAACTTTACAAGAGGCACTTGTGACGCTTCTATACATATAATACTAAGTACTACCGGATCGGAACACGGCCACACACTGAGAATATCCGATAAGAAACTTAGCGGGCTTGTCTTTTTTCCTTGTTTTAAAATATACTGTATAATCAAAGTGATTGTACAGTATAATTACAAAAGATTGGCTTGAGGAGCAATTATTTCCAAGCGCTCGTATATGCTAAATATTCAGCAATGGTATA
>NJDD01002906.1:131838-153517 GCA_002245505.1 Calephelis nemesis
GTCTTTTTTCCTTGTTTTAAAATATACTGTATAATCAAAGTGATTATACAGTATAATTACAAAAGATTGGCTTGAGGAGTTCCAAGCGCTCGTATATGCTAAATATTCAGCAATGGTATAATAACCTTTTTTTTTTCATTAGAATATTTAGAAGTGTACATTTCAGGTCTTACATTCTATACATAGTATTTAAAGTAGGTACTATACCTATTAATAGGTCTCAAAATTTTTCATATAATTTTAATCTAACACATTTCTTAAATTTATTAATTGTAAGGTCTTTCATATACCCGGGAAGTTTACTGTAAAATAGAACAGAATAATATGACAAGCCTAACTAAAGCAATCTATGTGGACGGCGGGAACATTAGCTAAGCTTTTTACTTGGAGAATTTCTAGCCACACCAGTTGCGCGGGATCCTCGGAATTAGCAAAAAAAGCCTTATTCTGCATCTGAGAGAAATATTTCATGAATATTTAATCAAGCACACAACAACTGTAGTCAACCATAAATTTGGTGAACATTTTGGACTCTAAAGAATTTAAGTTGTGTTCACTCAATGTCAGTACTTGAATTAATGCAAGTATATTTAAGTTTATCACACAAATGTCTGCCCCTAGATAACCAATCAAGTAGTCAATAGTAAAAATAAGAAGGTAAATGTAAATATTCAGGGTAAGTTTTAAAGGACCGGTCAAATTTTATTATAAGGCGTATATGGTAATGCATTTTTTTTTAAAAAATTACCAAATTGTAATAATTACTTTTTATGAACATTCAATTCAATCAATCGGCTAAATTGCTTCACTTGTTGTCACGCTATGTCGTACCTAGTACAAGTCATGACGTCACCAGCGTGCGAATGCGGTTGCGGTCAGTGGGAACCAGTTTTATGCTTTCTTACGTTATAAGTATAACCATGCATCTTCTATTCTGCGTCGAACAAAAATTATAAACGCTTTTTTTATTTGTAGTTTTTTATATTCTGAGTTATTTCTTAAAATTTGGCTGGTGGCTTTAGATGTACATACATACATATCTTCACACCAAGTCCCTTACGGGGTAGGCAGACAGTATCGAGTGCCAGACCTCACGATCCTGACAAACCTGTCTTGCTTCCTTCACATTCATTACCCTTTTCATACAAACACGCCGGTTTCAAGACTCTTGACACCACCCTCGGATAATATCCGATTGATCTGATCGTGAAATGTCAGCCTTGGTCTCCCCGGGTACCTACATCCATCCACATTCGCATTGTATATCTGCTTTGTAACCCTGTATAAATATTTGAAATTGATTTCACCATTTTTTAACACTGGTGTATTTTATTAACGTCTTCAGATACAAAATAAATCCCCATTTCTACCACCTGCTGACTCTTAATATGTGGCTTTATTTATTGTCAGGAGAAGTTTGTTTAAACAAAAATCAACATACGTAGTTAGGACAGAACAACGTCTGTCGGCTTAGTTAGTCCTATGTATAAATTCTAAATTTATCGAATTTTTTTTTTAACAGAACTTCTTCTTTATATACGTTTGTACCATATCGTGCAGTAAAAGTAAAATACACCGTTTCCATAGTAAACAGACTCTATTGCATATTTACATCGAAATCTGAACGAAAAAATATAGCGGAAACATGGAAAGCCGTACAGAATCGGATTAATAACTTCATTAGTCGCTTGTTTCTCTCGATCGACACCACTCGGTATTTCACTATAATCCCATTATGGGATTCAACGTTCTCGAATCGAATTTTTCGGCTTCAGTTTAAACCAAAAATACTGGGTATTGACATTTGTGAATTTATATGTTCTAAGATATAATCAGCATGTACAATAGTTTCGTACAAAATAAGTTCGTACTTTTTTCGTACAAAATAAGTTCGTACTTTTTTGTACAATAGTTTCGTACAAAATGAATTCGTACTTTTTTGTACAATAGTTTCGTACAAAAAAAAAGTTAGTACAAAAAAAGTTTCGTACAAAAAAAGTTTAAAGTCAAACAAAATCGTACGTGTTATAATAGAAAAAATACCTAAGCAGAATACAGAAATTTCTACAAATTTTTTAACAACATATATAATTCGTAAATTTTTGCAACAAATAAGTTATGAATATGACGTGGAACGATGAAACCTCCAAAGAGAAATAGTTACTCAACTCTCAAAGCATATTTATTTTAGCACTTGCCCTGTGCTTGGGTTAATTTTTACAAATTTTAAAGAAAGAATACACGGAACGTAACAACAAAGAAACGAGAGTAATGGCCATTGTAAATGTGAATTTCATCTGTAACCTCGAACTCATTTAGTAAGTACTCAGAACTGCGTAAAAAAGGAATTAAAAATTTCGTCACGGGATTCTTAGTAGCTCAAATGGTTAGATGATTCGTCGGCTAAAGACGAAAAGGAACAGGTTCAAATCTTGTCTGGGCGATTTTTTTTCATTCTTTCAAATTTATTTAACTATACTATATATAATTTAAATAAGCCCGTGTTGGTCCGGGCTCCTTTGTAGAATAGACCATCTGTCTTCCTGCCAGGCAGCTCGTAAAAGGCGAGCATAGGCTCACCGTCACTAGCACCGTGACATCTTACTAGATGGTCGAGTTTCGCAGCGACTCGCCCGGATTGGTACCACCGCCTTACCTATTCCTGCCGCCATATACGTCAATGCTTGCTGTTGACGTGTTCCGGTTAGAGGGTAAGGTAGCCGGTAAACTGACTTTTGCTCGAGGCCTTACTTCCCGGCCTTAGGTTGGCAACGCATCATTACCAACTTTGGTGGCTCTAGGCGACGTGAATTTCTTACCATCAGGAAATCCGTCTGTTTGTTTGAATTCCAATATTATAAAAAAAAAATTGCCTACTTTTTTGATAGTGTACAGACGGCTCTGATGGTGAAAGACAATCGTCACTTATAGATAAATATTACTGATTTGTCGATTTCTCATACGAGGTATTATTATAGTATACATTGAAAGTATAAGAAAGGGCCGAGAAACATTTTGTTTATTAATTGAAAACAAATTTATTTTTCAGCGTTTCTCCAATGTTGTAGTTCATGGAGTTTGGCGACTTCAACCATTGACGTCTGTACTAGAATATTTTCATGATATAGCAAAACTATATAGTATCATTCAGATTTCTTCACTTTTGAATTTTGTCGTGTTCATTATTTATTAATCCTCGAATATTACAGAAACGAGACTATTACTTTGCCGGTCAATAAAACGGTCTTTGCTTTTTTGGGACAGGTTTTCTGCTCTCAGTTCACTACCTAGATTGTTCTTTTATTTCGTAGGTGTAATTATTTATCCACGTACCATAAGCTGTTACATAACGCCATCGATGTACAAAACTAATCGGATCAACTCTGAGACAGGAAATCGAACACGCGATCTCATGTAGCCAATGCCAATACCGGACCACTACCACAGAGGCGATAGTTGAAAATGTTTTCACGAATAACTTTGAAATGCCGATAAAGGGAGATATTTATTGTAAAACAGGATATCAAAACTATAATTTACCGAAAGTTTTTTTTAACACGTTATTCGACTATTTTTAAGATTTCGCGTTCAACATATCTAGTGATCGTTCGTTGATCGAAATACGACCATAAAAAATTTTAATGTCTTGTTGATAAGAACGCCATATTCATTTCTCAAGACCAACTACTTTGTTTCCAAATTTTTTAGTGCACCATCTGTGATCTTTTATCGTTATCATCAATATATTTGTTTGTGTGTATCAAATGCACGGTAGTGTGGGTAATGTTTTATTTATTGATTTAATGACAATTAATTAACTCAATAACAATTTGTTTTAAAAATATTTAAACTAAGTCATAACTTTGACTAGTAGGTAGGTATGTCATAATTCATTACCAAATTATATCATATCATATAATCACGTGAACTTCTTCAAAGTAATATAAACAATTAATAAACGATTAGCAAAGTTTATCGCAATTCGGATTTTGATAAATGGTGTGCATGTGTGGGTATTTGACATTCTAATGAATTCTATTGAGTATTTATGACGTGGCGAATTAACAGTTGATATAAAAAATAAAGAGTTCAAATTTTCATTAGGCGAGGCGTTGGGGCGGCACGACGTGTCCGCAGTCAGTATTCATGGGCAGAGATGTAACGCCACAGTGTGGGCCCATTTGCCAAGAATGCCGCTCTGGGCACCTTGCAAAATGCTACCTTTTTACTATGTATTCTTATACGATACGAGATATATATCTAAATATCCACTTCATACAAACTAAAGATAACAATACACTTTCATATGGCTAATCTTTGAGGTTGGGTAATTTTGAATTTGGGGTGGGAGTGTACTTTTTTCCAAAATATATTAATAATAACTTAACTAAAACCCATTAGGAAAAAGTGCATTTAAAAAAAGGAATAAGAATAAGAATTTTACAGTAAGATTCAAGATTTAAACGTCCTCCTCGTAACACGGTAATTTGATATATACTAACTTGGCTCTGTTTTTGAATTAAATACCTACAGCCGTGCGGTGCGTCAAAACGCAATAGGGCTCTAATTACCATAGGGTGTATCTACCTCTGCCAATATGAATTTCCTTTAAAATTTGTAATCGTAATAATTGTATTTTTTTAAAACAATTGAAAATCGTTTAATGAATAGTAAATATTCAATATAAATATATGCGTTGATTTTGGTTACTAAATTTTGTAAAATTCCACCCTAAACTGCTCAAGCGAAGTTTAAAAACAGTGTTAGAAGTAGCACCACATTCGTAACGGTGAGATTCGAGAAAGAGTAGGATTGAAAGAAATTGTTGGTGTTAAAATGAGAAAGGCTATGCGCTGCTGGTATGGACATATAAAGAAAATGACAAATGATAGATTGACAAAGCAAATATACAATGCTAATATGGAGATGTAGGTACCCGGGGAGACCTAGGTTGACATTCCACCATTAAATTGCTCGGGTGTTATCCGAAGGTGGTGTCAAGAGTCTTCGAAACCGGCGTGTTTTTATGAGAAGAGTAATTGATATAGAGGAAGTCAGGCAGGTCTGCCAGAATCCTGAGGTTTGGCACTCGATACTCTCTGCCTAACCCGCAAGGGACTTAACACGATATATGTATGTATGTAGTGTTAGCAAGCGCAGTTTACTATATTATTCGTAAACTATGTACGCTTGTTATTAGCTATATGTTTTTCGATTCTGGGGCCCCGTTTGGTTATGCCCATTTGACCAGCGTATCGCTCCCTCTCTGTGTATAGGGTGGTATCAGGTGAAGAGGGTGGCAAGGGTGGCTCGCGGCCGGCTGGGCTCAAAAGGTTTACAGTTGGCTGCGCGAGAGTGACCCGCCTCACAAACACGGCCCGCGTTCACCGCTCGATGTTATGGAACTGTATCGGCCCTTCTACATTACACCATTTGCATTTTATTTTAATACCGAGCTGCATTTGTTTATCCAATCTCTATTTTATACAGCTAACTGAATCAAGAACGATGTTATCAGACCGTTATTTATATCAGGCATAAAAACTACCAATTATTGCCTAATTAACAAAATTAATTCTATTTATTTTTACGCGATTGGGCTTAATTTGTAAGGCTTTGAGACGTGTATTTCTATAATAAATACAGATATCTGCATGGAAAAACCTACTTACCTATCTGATAAATAGAATGTTAAGCATCTTGCATAATAGTCGGTGACTATTCTATCCATCAAACTGAAATCGACAGCGAGAAATTGTATGATGGCAAGAACAGGTTAGCCAATGGTGTATATAATAAATAAATGTTCCTGGGCAAGTTACATAAATTAAATCTAACAAATTACTTGCTTGTGTTATGGGTGTTAGTCAACGATACTGTGACATAGAAATACTTAAATAGATACCAGAATAAATTTAATAAATACCCAGACCTAGAAATGCAGATATTTAAATGTTTATCAAGTATATGCCCGAGCTGCCGGGAATCGAACCCGAGCCTTGCGGTTGGTCGGTGTAGCTAGGCGTGTACGCTATTCACTCGACCAAGGAAACGGTCAATGGTCATACTTATTAATAAAATTTGTTTCATTCTGTATATGTATATAACGTCAATACGTTGAGTAACTTCGACGATTATATTCTATTTAGTGTTAGCTTTCATTTAGTTTCAACTCTCCCACTGAAATTTTTGCATGCATATGTAAATCGGATGACAATGCAAAGTTATTATGACGTGGAGCTGATATGATGACGGAACCGGAAAATGGAGCTTCTAGAATTACCAATCATGTTTGGGATTATTTGCTACCTTTTGAATATTACTTAAGTCTACTGCTGGAAATGAAAATTTTGTCATATTTTTTTTTGACTATTAACCCTAGTCTCAATAGAAAGCTATAAAAATATTAACAAGCATTTTAATGATCTTAATTCCTAAGTTATCCTATTATTATTATAAATGCGAAAGTTTATTTGTTTGTTTGTTACTCCTTCACGCAAAAACTGCTAAACCGATTTTCGTGAAATTTGATACATACAGAGGGTAACTTGGATTAACATATAGGATAGTTTTCATTCCGAAATAATGTAACCCCGCGGGCAACAATTAGTATTTTATAAACTAATTTATTATAAACATTATGTTTAATACGTGTTTAAATTTTTCATCATGATTATTTTAATAATTATGAAATATTAATTGCATTTGAAATCTAATATACAAAACGCATGGGATTCTAATGAAGAAAGAAAAAGTGAATCTAATCCATAATAATTTCATAAGCGCTAAAATCTGTCTGTCTGCTTGTTACGCTTTTATTTAATCCACTGTACCGATTTCTATGTAACTTGATATACGAGTACATATAGTTACTTAAAGTAATTTTCTTATGTTAAATTTATATATAAATTTCTTTTGTCACAATGTTAGCTACCGTACTCCTTCAAAACTACTTTACCGATTTGAACCGATTTTTTTTACTAAAATCACATTCAAGAAGTTACAGAACAACGTCTGCCGGGACAACTACTATTATATAAGTTAGTTCGTTTAAAAAAAATTCAAGCCTTTAGGGGCTTTCAAAGGGATGGAAAATCTTGATGAAATTTATTAAGCTGTAATAAGTTTTACATAAAATGCACGATTTTTATTTGTAGAACACATGTTTTGTTGGTTATTTTTAAAAAATGTTCGCTGGATGCATTTAAGTCTTCGATTCCTTTGTCTCGTGTGTTATCTGTTGAAATAACTACGTATACATTCATTAGTTTTGTGATAATTTACGACGTCACCCGTAATAAGTAATTCATGCCAACGTTTGGTTTTAGATAAAATGTCGATTAAATTAAATTTGATAATAATAATTATTAATGACGAAATATTTTTTGATTAGATTGTCATTTAGATTTTAGCGCGATTTTACTCACACAAATAATGATTATTCATAGCCCCAGGGAACCCATCACCCTATCCAGCTAGGCTGGGACCAATGTAATTATTAAATCAATATTAACCCAACCTATAATAATACCAACTTTTAGTAATAAACTACCCTGTCAAGAAAGTACCGGAAAAGATTAAGAACACACAAACTGTTCGTTAAAAATCATACACAAAATCAGAAATGATACACGCCAAGAAATGATCTAATCATAAAAACATTTTTAGACGCTGTTTCCAGAATTGAGTTCAGTTCTCGCCGCTAATTCTCTTTTATGTCTTCTACGACGATTGAAAACGATTGTCACGAAGAGGTAATTTGAGTTTATGAAAAACAGAGAATTTGACTGGAACCATATCTTGTGAATACAGAGGTTACTCGATGGAATTTGTTGAGCATTAGGTAAAAACTTCGTTTACGAGTACATTGATGGTTTTATGCGAAGGCGCGATATTGTGGTGCTAAATCCAAGAATTTTCTTTCTACAAATCTGGTCTTTTTAATCGAATTCGCTTTTCACCGCATGACCTTGAAATGATATTCTTTATTTACCGTTTGACCTTTCAGCAAGAATTCCGAGTGCACAACATCGCGGTAGTCAAAGAAAACACTCAACATGACTTTAAGTTTTGAACGAACTTGGCTTGGTTTTTCGGTTTCGTTTCAGTTGGAAGTCACAACTCCGAAGCTTGTTAAACAAGTCATAGTTTTTTTTTATTCGGTTGCCAATTATTGGCAACCATCTAAATCTATTGCCATAGATCGCAATGACTTTGTATGTCTAGGTTCTTTCATTCAAGTTCTCTCATTTTCTGTGTTATCGCTTTTATTCTTCATACTACGAGTATATCTTCCTTTCTTTCATCATCATTCTAATTTGTGGGGGGATACCCACCTACTTAACTAGTCATAGTTTAAACCCACATGAGTCCTAGCGTGTCCTCAGCGACTCTTATGTCAAGTGGCAACATGTTTCATACCCAAATGATTCGTTAAAATGATAAGGATCGACTTGTGAGATACAGAAAGTTTGGCGGCTAACTCTCTCAAAGTTGAATGAGGATTATCAGTCAATATTCTATTAAATTTTTTGATATTAACTTCAGTTGTATTGACATTGTGGTCCTTCCAGAGCGAGGCAAATCTTTCATTACGTTTCAACCGCTTTTTAACGCTTTGTACCACTCATAACCACGACTTTTTGATACAGTCGATTCACTGTATGGCTTCTGTAACGTTTCCTTTGTCTCCGAACACGAAGTTCAATTAGCGGTGCAAAATATACAACAAAATCTTTGTTCGATGTTTTTGTTCATTATGAAATTCGGAATAGAAACCAAATATGATATAACTAAAAACAGCACTTGATTTAATTTAAATAATAGATGCAACTCAAACTCCAGGTCAAAATAAAAAAACAGGTGTGCTAATTTAATAACATAAATAAAAAAAGTTATCAATTCCCGATACTTTTTTGACTGAATGTTTAATATGTATGTATTTTTCTTTCTTTAAAATTTAACTCAAGCCCAGGGCAAGTGCTAAATTAAAATACCTTGAATTTATATGGTATGTTAACTGTTTGACGGTTTTTTCAAATCTATTAGTTCCTTACTCGGAGTTTATATACACATAATAAATTATATTATTTTAAATTGGCTTTGACCGCGACTTTGTTCGAGTGGAATTAAACAAGTTACAAAAATAACCTACATAATCGATCAGTAAAAGTCCCATCAACATCGTTCCAATAGTTTCAGAGATTATCCGAACTAACAGGCAGACAAAAAAAACGTTTGATATATGTATCGTGTATACTGTATACATACAAATACACGTAGTAAAGGGCGAATGTTTTATACATTACCTACAGTCACTCCAATTTTATTTATTTGTATGTATAGATGACTAATCAGTCTATATTTTTGAAATGAAAATTTTATTACTGTCCTAACAGTAATTATTTTATTCTAAAAGTTGAGAAGATAGATTTATCGTTAAACCCAAAGTCCAAACCTTTTCTGATTAAAAATAACTAAATATGTAGTCTTGAATGTCAGGACAGTGCTCCGTTATTTCCTAATGTTTCCTAATGCAGATGACAAAGTAGTTCTTATCAGACAACCTCCAGATTCCCTTATCGAACATTGATTGTAAATTAATCTTTGATAAATTATAGCAATCTCTAATAAACTGCCAGATAGTATTATTAATGTACGAAATTTTAATACCTTTTATTAATAGTAAACAGTGGTGATACATTTTCCTAACTAATATTAGAAGTTATATTGTGTTAATTTTGAATGGAAGGCATTATTTGTAAAGAAAGAAAAAAGTAACGCCCTAGACAGGATATGAACTTGTACCTTTTCGACTCCGGCCGACAACCCGGTAAAAAAAAAACAATTACTCTAACCATTTTAATTACTGAGATTCAAATGCTTTACATTTTTTTAAATTACGAATGCAAAACCATTATTTGTAACGAAAGAAAAAAAACACTCTAGACAGGATTTGAACTTGCACCCTTTCGTCTCAGGCCGACAAATAGTCTAACCATTTGAGTTACTGAGATTCAAATCCTGTGGAAATCCACACATTTTTAATTCTTTTTCTTTAAAATTTGTAGAAATTTAACCCAAACTCAGGGCAAAGGCTAAAATAAAATAATTTAATTATTTGTAAAGTTTCAAGATTTCCTTAAGATTATGAATGATGATGAATTTTTTCATTTATTTATCTCTACAGTTTAGGTTCTTAAAGCTCTTCTTGTTTACAAAGTATGTACCTAGCGGCCCTATTTAAAATGAACACATAAACCTTCCTCTTTATCTATTAAAATTTATCTATTGAAAAACCCGCATCAAAATAACATTTAGTTACAACAAAATTCAATGAATCGGATAAAATCATCTTTTGTTTATTATTAATTAAACTTTAATAATTCGCTAGTATTGGGTTCAAGAGTACCTAAAGTCACAGATCCGATTCCAATTTCCAATATTGCATTAATCGAGATTCAAGAGTAACCCTACAGGTCTCGATATAAAATTACGATATAGTTATAGAGGAATATTATTACAACTTACAGCTTTCTCAGGGTCTGCATACATCACATTTCGCATTGGCCTTTTTCGTGCTGCTCTGGCCGCCGTAGCAGTTAATAAGCTCCCTGACACTGGTCCTGGCTGAGACATTGTTCTTCGTCTTACTGGGACATCGTCTGTGGCTACTGTTTCATTAATTACCTGAAATAATTCCAATGTAAATATTCCAAAAAAAAACAAAAAGTGGTATTTCCAATTTTCTAAAAAAAATTTTGCTTGGGATTGCATACGTGCCCGGTTAGCGATAGGTTTGTACCTATCACATTGTGGACTTAGTGTCTTCGGCTAGTCGTGGGAGCTCTGGTTGTGCTCCTGCCTACTTCGTCGGGGATATGGGCGTGAAGATACTTACTTACTTTTTACTTTAAATGAAAACAAATATAATAGTTTTCGACTTGAATAGTGCATTAAAGCACGTATTTTTAATGACACGTTACCATTGTTGGTCCGGTCTCCTTTGCAGTATAGACCATCTGCCTTCCTACCAGGCAGCTCGTAAAAGGCGAGCATATATATACTTACCTTGACCACTAACACCTTGAGATTCTACTAGGTGGTAGAGTGGAGAGTGGTCGCAGCGACTCGGCCGGATTGATACCACCGCCTTATCTATTCCCGCCGCCATAACGTCAGTGATTGCGATTGACGTGTTCCGGTTCGAAGGGTAAGGTAGCCGGTAAACTTACTTTTTACTCGAGGCTTGACATCCCGGCCTCAGATTGGCAACGCACTATTACCACCGTTGGTGTTTCTAGACGGTGTGAATTCTTACCATCAGGAAATCCACCTACTTGTTTACCTTCCGATGTTATAAAAAATATTGACGTGAGTAAGAAAACAGAGAAATCTTGTGATAGTACGTTACTGAATCTGATGATGTAATTTTTTTTTTAAATATAAATTTGAAAAACTAAAGTACTCGCTCCAAACCGCGGAGAAGGTGTTTGATTTATGAAATTTGATAATAAATTTACTGTTCCTTAATTATACCTGTATAGGTTTTTAAAACAATTGAAACCTGGCAGCTGGTACTTTTATTTAACTTTTTTTATTTTTTATTTTACTTTTAATTTAACTTTTTATTCTTTTTAATCACTCTATTTTTTTAATATGAAATTGCAGAACATTACATTTAATTTTTAGTTCATCTACGTATAAACGCTTTGGTTTTTTAAACTATTATTATTTTTTATTTTTTAGTATTTAGCGATTATAAGTACATATTACTTCATAAATGTAGTATGTTAGTCAGCTTTTTATTTTTCTAGGTACATCATATTAAATGAAGATATAAGTATTTATTTAACTAGCTTTATTTATAATTAGATTACATACTTAGTTGTTACTTATTTTATGTATTAATGTATTGTATTTTCTTCCTTTCTTTTTCCTTATTTGTATATTTCTTTTCTTCTGAATAACCAGCATTTTAAATCTACTATTAGATCTCTTATTTTGAAATAACAGCATTTGTTATAGGTATCGAATAAAGCAAAGAAATAGAGTTTCATACTTGATCATAATGTTATTTTGTTCCTAGAAATAAGTATTTGGATTTTGTATAGAACTTGGCACCCATTAATATTTCCATTCCTTTTGCGGCGGAGTTCACAGCCAAGCATAATTTTTGTATTGAACTAGGCTGTCCTTTTTTACATTTATGTTTTTGGTGGGATTCTTGCGTTTTTTTTTGTATGAGGACCCCCCTATTTTTGAACTTTTTTTTATTTTCGATTTTTTCCTACGGTTACACATAATTACCGAGCTGGATTCCAAATTTTATCCTTCTACGTTATCTGGAAGTAGGTTAGATTTAGCTACTATAGGTATGTCAGTCAGTCAGTCAGTAGGTACGTACTAAAATTTACGACTTTTAAACCTTCACATCTTTATAATCGTTTGAGCTAGCTTTATGAAATTTGAGATAGAATAAAAATATAAACATAAAAAACAAATTTCTACTAACCATAGTACTAACGGTAGTCTTATTTGACTAAACCGTCTGTGGTCAGGGCGACAAACTAAGAAACTTCCGCACAATGCGTGTCGTCCCCGGTACTACTGCCTTCTGAATCTTATTACGAGTATTATTATTATAATTATTCCTGGACAAATTACACAAATTAACCGTACACCAAAGTAAGGGTATTATGTGGTTAAGTCATAGGAATTCGTCAATAATATTAATGCAATTTTTATTTTGCAATTGTCATGATCTGTTTAGGTACTAGCCAGTATGTTTATGCAAGATGTCAGCGCCAGTGGTAACGCACAATATAATTTTTAGGCCTATTTGTGTATATCTACAATCATCTAATCTGTCTAATTTTAACACTAATAAAAATTATATTGTTCTTGGAAAATAGTAACGAAATCGCAACGTGTGATAGATATAACATTTTATCAGTAGGCATTGATAGAGGGAATCCCATAATAAACTAATTGTGTTAATTTTTTAGGAAAATCACCAATGCCATACTTGTCACTACATATTCTTAGTTAAGTTATTTTTATTTAAACTAATGTAATTTACAAGCTTAAAATTTTCGTAAATTAAAGAGGAACTCGGTCACAAATTCGCTTTGAATATGGAAATAAAAGTAATTTTTAACCTACTCATAAAGGACTGTATGTTTTTGTTACTATTTAGTATGTTTGTTACGTAATTACTTGGCCAATAGCCAACCAGTTTCGATGGTCCTTTTTTTTCGAAGTAGTCCCCATGTAAGTTTTGTCATCATCCGGCTCGTGTTTTTCGAATTATACTTAAGAGTGCATAATTTTTTCACTTATCACGACGTCCTCATTATGTGATAAGTGAAAATTGTACGCATTACTGTATGTAACTCAAAAACTAGCGGAATGTTGATAAAATTTATGTGCTACCATTTCGGAAACATATTTTTCTATCTCTCGAAAAAATAATTATCAAATCGTGACGTACCGATTGAACAAGTTGGCGTTGGTTTTTGCAGTTTGTTCTGCGCTTAATAGGTATATGATTAAAAAAAAATTAATATTGTCTTCGACTCGGGTAGGTAACATTTGCAAGTTACGGTCGTATGTAATTTCCTTAGGTGATTTTCTTTTCAGGAAGGCCGCGTTAATGAAGTTAAAACTTCATGCAACTTTGTTAAAAAAATAAGTATCTTCACACCCTTAATAGACTTGGTAGGCAGAGGCTCAACCAGAGCACCCTCGATTAGCCGAAGACACTCAGTCCCACAATGTGATAGGTGGCAAACCTATAGTCAACCGGGCACATATTCAATCATAAGCAACGTTTTTTTATTAGAAAATTGGAAAAACCCTATTTTCTTTTTGATGCCCGACTCGGGATTCAAACCCAGGAACTCATGCAGTCAAGTCCAACAACTGAACCGCTAGACCACAGAGGCAAACATCTTCATTGTCAACTTGTGTCTCCGGTCGTCCACGGTACCTCTGCCTACCTCTTCGGGGATATGGGCGTGAAGATACTAAGATATTTGCAAAAGCAGGTCCATCGTAAACCACGTCCGAGTTAGCTGCAGACTGCAGTGTTTGTGTAGACAGTGTTTTAATCCACTTGAAGCAAATTGGTAAGAATGAAAATCTTGAAAGGTGGGTAGGTATCTGACGATATATTTGATGAAGCAAACCAGCAAATATCATCGGCTGCTGTGTAAAATTATTTGACCGACACAATAATGATTGTTAAATCGATTTATTACCTGTGATGAAAAGTGGATGCTATACGGTAATTGGAAGTGCTCAACGTAATGGCTGGAACCCTTCAAGCCAGCCAAATCTTGCCCCAAGTGAAAATTGAACCAAAAAGTTACTTATAAATGCTTGTTAGACTAGTACCGGTGTCGTTAATTAAGGCTATATGAGTTCGTATGCGCAGCGTTTTTTAAAGGGGTGAGGCAAGCGCGGGATGGGGTAGGCGCGGGGCACCTCGCGCCGAGAATCGTACTTCCAAGTTGCAATCTGCGTCCGCGCTCAACGCTAGCTCGGCAACCTATTCAGGAATTTTCGCCTATGTGGTCTAGCGCTCCGACGCCGGACTAAAATTCATGAGGTAATCCTCATTTCGGGCAACATTTTAGACGATTTAAACGGTTTTTAAGCGGTTAGACGATTACGGCAGGCGTCTGTTGTCAGCAATGGCTGTAAACTACTTTTGAGATTGCAAAAGTGCATAAAAATGGTTCATGCTTTGATTAGATAAATAAAACATATTTAAAAATATTCGACTTGTTGTTCCATCCACATAAATCGCTAATTTCATACGTAAAAACATAAAATACATAAATACATTACAAAAAGCGAAACACCAATAAATTACTTAAAGTACTTTGTGACGAGAAATCTCTTTTAACTTCTACTTCTTTATTTACATTCTTACACTATGATTTAACAAACTTACCCCTGGGTCTTTCTCTTCACTAATAGCGTTATCCCCCTCATCATTGTCTCCAATTTGCTGCAAAGAGGTTTCAGAGTGAAACTTCTTGTCACCCAAATTTTCTCGATTTACTATCTCCCTTAACATTTCCTTTCTTACTGCATTTTGAGGATCAGTCATTGTGGCACTTATTTCTAAAAAGCCTATTCACAAATATTAATATGTCCTTGAAAGTTTTTAACGATATTTATAAATTATTAAACCATAATATCGAATGTATATTAGCAAAAGCCGTTGCGTAAACAATCAGTCATGTGATGAAGATTGCAAATGAATTATAAAAAAATATGTTTATCGTTTGATAAAGTTTATACCTATCTACACATATATCGTTTTCGTAATTATCGCAGCGATTTAATGTTTCCTTGATATTTTGTTTGGATTAAATTTTGCCTGGGATTTTCTGTTCATTATCTCGCTAATCTAAAACAACATTCCACATCTATAGCTTAGTCACAATACCGTTATTAACTTTATTTATACACTATCCCTCTTAACAATAAAACTTACGCGCCCGTTGATCTGATTTGTAACTTCATTTTTTGTTAGCAAAAGTAATGTTACATACCAGGTCAACGGGCTCGTAAGTTTTATTAGTAACGGTTAATTATTTTAAGCCAAGTTTGTATAAAGGAAAGTCATTGCGCGTGTTGATTAGTACATGGGGCACACTAAAAGTTTTGCACTTCTAGGTAATCGGAACTATTTGAATTTCGAATGTTATATGTTTGAAACGTTGCAACCTTCTTAGTAATAAAAAACACAATTGGCAGGAAATAATTTGTCAGTTGTTTTTTTTATCAGACATCAAAGTTCTGTGGATCGGAAATGGAATTAAGTCGAAAAGATTTTAGAGCGATGATTTTTGATTTTAAAAGTTTTCTTTCTCCGCAAGACTGTGCCGCTCGTCTTCAAAATGCTTTTGGGAGAGAAGTGCCTTGTTTTAGCACCGTGAGGCCATGGTTTGCTGAATTTGAAAGAGGTCGAGATTCTTTACATGACGAATTTCGTAAAGGGCGGCCTTTAACTGCCGTCAACGAAAATAATGTGGCTACTATTAAGCGGTTAATTGAAGAAAACCCCCTAATTACCTACGAGACAATTTGAGGACTACTGGGGATCGGTATAAGCTAAATTCAGAAAATTTTACACGAAGACTTGAAAGTTTGGAAACTTTGTTATCGTTGGATCCCTCATGAACTGACAGCGGAGCAGAAGCGGGCTTGCATAGAATGGTGCTCACAGATGCTACTGAAGTACTAGCACGGACGTTCTAATGCTGTTTATGACATTGCCACAGGAGACGAAACGTGGATTTATTGTTTTGAACCCGAAAAAAAACAGCAATCTTGTGAATGGGTGTTTGAAAATGAGAACAGCCTAACAAAAGTGAGATAGGCGAGAAACGTCGCTAAAAAAAATTAAATGATGAGAACCCTGTGATTTCTGTATTCTCCTCAAAATCAAAGATTTGATGAGAGGTTTTACTTTTACCAACTCCGAAGAGGCTGTGATATCGTTCAATTAGCACGTAGAAAATATGCCTTCAGATCTGTGGTCCTCCTGTTTTAAAAAATAGTTCGGTCGCATGAAAAAAATGTTAAAAAATGTGAAGGAAAATATTTTAAAAAACAATCAACATAATATTTTGGTTATAACGTGTTGTTTTTTAAGTTACGCAAAACTTGTAGTGTGACCTATGTACTGACGCCCGACTATTGCGTCTCGGTGCGTTTTCAAGCAAACAACAAAATAGAACAACTCTTTCAATTAGGTATCATATTTAATGCACCATTTAAATTACTTTACTTATTTTATCAAAGATTTTTAATACGTTTTAATCCATTTAATTATATTTATTTATTTTAAGTGCTAGAGATTTCAATTGCATGCACGTACACTCGCCACTTTTTTACTTTTAATTTCATCATTATAAAATACGAGTAGATAAATTTTGTATTCAAATCTTTTAATACATTTAAATACAGTAGAATAAATTCATATTTTACCTTTTTGTTATAAAACTGTAGAAATGAATTATGTATATTAAAGATATTTAAGAAATATAAATGTTTCGTGTGTCTACTTGACGAATTGTTTTACGGCCGCGATTTACGCCGATCTTGTTAGACCGGTATTGATGAAATTTGACTGGAACATAGAGTTCCAGGGAAGGTTATCGATACTTATTATTTCGTATACAAATTTAGAGGTTCCCGTGTGAGAGGGAAAACATGAAATGAAATCTTAACTATAATTAACTAACAAACAGTACAATTTAATTCATTTTTATCATTTTATATCTATCAAATATTTTTGTTATGTTATGTTATAGGAAGGCAAACAAGCAGACGGATTTCGTGGTGGTTAGAAATTGACGCCGCCTAGAGACACCAAAGATGGTAATGGTGCGTTGACAACCTGAGGTCAGGATGTTAGACCTAAAGCAAAAGTAAGTTTACCGGCTACCTTACCCTCTGAACTGGAACACGTCATGACGTTATGGCGGCAGGAATAGGTAAGGCGGAGGTACCAATCCGGGCGAGTCGCTGCGAAACTCTACCACCTAGTCAAATGTCACGGTGTTAGTGACGGTAAGCCTATGTTCACCTTTTACGACCTGCCTGGTAGGAAGGCAGATGGTCTATTCTGCAAAGGAGCCCGGACCAACACGGAGGAAAAGTTTAGTAATTACAGACATAAAACTCAGAATATAAATAATCCAACTTACTTTCATAATGTCCGGAATATTCAGGAGTATTTGAATGTAAAGGTTATCTTAGAAACACATACTCACGTATCTTCACTCTAAATACCTTAAGAGTGGTAAGCAGAGAGAATTTAGAAAAATAGAAAAAATACCTTTTTAATTTTAACTGTTATTAGTTACCTGGGTTAGCTAGTAGTGAACTATGAATAAACAAAATTGTTATTTTATAGTATTAAATTAATTGCTATTGTACTCAACTAAACCACAAAATATAGACCAAAGACCAATAACATGACATGACATGACAAAATGGGATTTTTTTTTGTGTTATGAAAATTTTAAGAATTTTCTACCTCGCAGTCTTTGAAAGCCGATTTTAACCAAATATGCCTAATAAGTACTATATTTTGTTTTGTTATTATAAAAACTAAAAGTCTGGCGCATTTCACTTTTCAATTTTAAGTTGAAAATTTAAGTCGTAATTCACATTTTTTCAATTTAGAGCAAAAGTTTCATTAGTTTACAGCTAAGTAAGTTGATTATGATAAACATAAAAGTAATACTCATTAAAATTCTATTGCAATTGAATAGTGTATAAAAAGTGATACACTTTTTTCAGATTTTTTTAAGTAGATCAGGTCGAACATTTTTAAAAAAGCAAAAAAAAAACATAACTCGAAAACTATGAAAAATCGCTGAACATGTAATCGCGGTGATTCGGATACCCCACGACACGAGGTATCTAAAAAAAAATGTTGACGTCAACCTTTTAGCCTCCCTGTATACGAGTATAAAGATGTTCCAAATTAAAAACTCAGTTTCACAAACTTCAATTCAGTTTTTTCATATAAGTATTTCAACGCCTGGCTTAGGTTGGATTTTGTGCCCGGCCTAATCGTCAGGTTACCTGATTAAGTTTCCTAATCAGTAACGCAGATTCGGAAACCTAAATGCTCGTCTTTCTTATAAATTGTTAGCATTGGTAACACGTTAAACTTTTTTCAAAAAAAAATCTTCACGCCCATATCCCCGAAGTAGTCGGCAGAGGCACAACGAGGGCACCCACGACTAGCCGAAGACACTAAGTCCCGCAATGTGATAGGTGGCAAGCCAACAAAGCCAAAGCCAACCGGGCACATATCCTATCCCGAGCAACATTTTTTTTTATTGTAAGTTGTATATGAATAAAAGTATCTTCACGCCCATATCTCCGAAGAAGTAGGCAGAGGCACAACCAGGGTACCCTCGACTAGCCGAAGACACTAAGTCAGACAACGTGATAGGTAGGTGGCAAGCCTATCGACAACCGGGCATTTATCTAATCCCGAGCAACATTTTTTTTATTGGAAAATTAGAAAAACCCGATTTTATTTTTGTTGCCCGACCCGGAATTCGAACCCAAGACATCATGCAGTCAAGTCCAACTACTGAACCGCTAGAGCACAAAAAAACCTAATATCCGTTTTCCGTGCGTTCGGGTTGTAAGAACGGAAAAACCTTATGACGCCACCTCAGACGCAGGGCTCGCTTACATTCTGGTTCAGCCGCTGCACATAAACGAAAAATTTCTTTCAGAAAAGAGGTGGTATAATTATTTTTATGTGAGAGATCAGCGAAGAGGCACACGGCTTTCCTGATGGTAAGAGATAGCCGTGGCCTATAGACACCATAGACGTTACACGTGCGTTGCTATCCTGTGGCCGGGATGTTAGACCTATTGTGCAAGTCTACCGACTACAATAACCTGGCATAATATGACAGAGCCATTTTGGTGGCAGGATTGGTAAAGCGGTGGATCTCTACCTGAGCAAGTGTTTACTTAGCGCTCTACTCACTCACTTGTTAGTTACATGTGACTATTCATATCTTTAAAATGAAGAAACACTTGTTCTGTTTTAAGTATTATTTACATTTTTTTATTTTATTGATAGCCTACCGGTTTCGATTATACAGCATCATCAGGGCTAAACTTAAGTTATTTTAGTTTAAGTTTTAGCCCTGATGATGCTGTATAAGCGAAACCGATAAACTATTTAAAAAATAATAAATTATAAGTGATACGTAAAAGAGTACAAGTGTTTCTTAATTTAAAGATATGAATATTTGGAAGTTTTACCAAGCGCCGGCGATGGAAAAAATTTAAATATACATGTGACTCTACCTATATTTTGACATGTGACTGGCCTTCTTTCTTTTGTCAGATTTTGTGCACCACCTCATGTGTTGTTGTCATCATTACTCTGTAAACTAAAAAAAATGCGAATCCGCATTTATTTTGACTCGGTGCATTTATTTTAGTGCAATAACAACATATAAAATTACAATTATAAAATTACAACATATAAAAATTAAACACATCTTAACGACTTGAAAATAAATATCTGGATCATTTGTGAGTGAACCTAAACCTAAAGTTTCTATTTAATAAACATAAAAATGGATTCTAATTTCCGAAGCTTGACGAATATATCGGAAGCGCATAATTATAATAGTACTACTGTACTTGATTTTGGTATACCAATACACGCGCGGACTATAATAATAACAATAAATATCCCTGGATAAGTTACACAAATTGAATCTAACCCCAAACATAAGCTAATTATATGCTTGTGTTATACTAAAACAATTCCACACTTTTGGTGCTAAATTTTTTGTCCATTATTTTAATCCAGAGTCTGCAATAGACGCTAAGGTTTTAAGAAATGCACAGGTAAAGGCTAATCTACATTTTCAAGTACCTGGTTCAATAAACTTAAAAGTTACAGCAAGTAATGTTTCCCCTGTACTACTCTATTAGTTCGCGGGTGTTTATTGTAGAAATAATATAATCAAATTCGCATGAATTAAAGTAAAAAAATCCAAACACTTATGTAGGCTAGATGTTTAAGATAAACATAAACTAGTTTACGCCGATTCCAGACGTAGGTATTTCAACAAAATAATCGGACACATCATGATTGTTAATCCAATAAAAGTAAATGAATCATTCATCTACATTCATTAGGTTACTAATAAATAGCCCCACATTGAATTTATTTATTTTTTTAATTCTACTGAAACAAAAATATAGTAGGTAAATAAATATTAACGCGACAGATATAAAATGACGTATGGTAGCATTTTTGTTTTTACAAACCTTTGTGGTTTTTATTGCTACTTCAACTTAATATTGTATTATGTGTTTAGTCAGTAAATAAATTTAAGCCAATCCGGCGAGCTTCGTACCGTCCTATTTTGTTTGAAGAGGCTTATAGACTATAATATTTGATTTCAGATCTTTAAACAAATATTGTCGCCTCCTTGATTCGGGCACCCACGACTAGCCGAAGACACTGAGTCCCACAATGTGATAGGTGGCAAGCCTATCGCCAACCGGGAACATTTCCAATCCCGACCAACATTTTTTTAATTAGAAAATTGGAAAAAAACAATTTTCTTTTAGTTGTCCGACCCGGGATTCAAACCCGAGACCTCACGCAGTCAAGTCCAACACCCGGACCGCTAGACCACAGAGGCGACTAAGTACATAATTTCACGGTTTCCACCCCGCGTCTGGCAAAAAATTAACACACCCACATACACATCTGCACGCCAAGACCCTTACGTTGTGGACATACGGCCAATATTAATAATCATCCTAATCCAAAACTTGCTGTCCAAGATTGATATTTTGATCCATTTTTATATTATCGCTTGCCAAAAATATATCTATGGACAGAATAAATATGGCAAACAGGTATAGTTAGAGATGGGCGTTTCGATGCGGATCGGTATAAGTGGCATCCGTATCGGATGGCATCGTTATTTCTGGCATCGATTTTACTAAGCGATCTACTTCGTTTCGATTTCAGAGCCGGCTGAATCTACATTAAAATTTAAGATAGTAACGGTGTCATAATAACAACTTTACCACTTCTACTCTTTAATACTTATAGTCGACTGCATAATATTGCTACGGGGGGGGGGGG
>NJDD01002907.1:6293-38420 GCA_002245505.1 Calephelis nemesis
AACTACCTACAAACGTTCGAAACGGTTCAGCGATTTTTACGATGCGGCACTTCATCCCGTTTCCCGACAAAAGCCTAAACAAAAAAGCTTTGCGATAAAATCACAAAAAAAATTTATGTCGAACTAGATACAATAGCTGTAATTAAACTAATGGAACCGCAGTAAAATTCCAAAAAATGGGCACTAATGGCGGGAGAAATCAACTAACATACATAAATGTTATAGAAGTTGAAAATTTCACCTCTTCCTTTACGAATCGGTAAAACGTGAATAAAAGAACTATACATTCTCTTCTGTGCCTATCACTGTTTTGTACACAAGGTTTTTAAACGATAATAAGAGTTTAAAGTAATATTTGTCGCGTATTAATGGCATATTTCCATACCCCACTTTGCGAAAACATGCTTTGAATAAAGATAGATACCCAGTCTTGTGTAAACATTATAAGAAAATTTTAAGGGTCCACGTAAGCTAAAATACGTCAGCAATATAATGTTTTTTTCATACAAAGCAATCACGGATCTTGGTGATAAAGATACACAAGATTAACATTAATATGCTTTATAAGGCTATTGTTTCCAAAACACGATTCATTTCACTTTACTCGATAGAAAAAAAATCAAAAAGTTAACCCTTTTTTGAAGGCAAAACCCAACTGTCTACTTCAAATATGAAAATATCGACACCAGATTTAACATAAACATAGATAAGTATTATACCTAAAAGATAATCGTTTCAGTTTTTATATTATTTTCAAATTACTTTTATAGTGTCAAAAATAGTGATTTGTCGCTTAAGACTTTTACTTTAGATCGCAAATATATTATAGTAATCATGGAACGGGGGAATGCGGCGATTAAAGTAAAGTTTTCGACAAAGCTTAATAACGTTACTAAAACTGTTTTCGGATATTGACTTCGTAACATTTACTGAAAATGGAGGAAAATAGACATTGTCCTGTTTTAATTATAGATAAGATTTATTAAAACATAACGCAACTTAAAAGACTTTCAAAAACATATGCTTATTTTTATATTTAGAACATTTTTTTTGTATTTTTATCAGTATTTTGTTTGTTTTCTCGTAAACAATAAGAGCTTTTTACCATTTATAGACCGTTTAGCTATTAAATAAAAGTATGGTATTAATACTACAAATTGGCAAACATAGGATTAAAGAAAACAACAGGAAATCCTTAACTAGTATTTAATTTAATGTCACTAATTACTACCTATTTATTTTTAAAAAAAATTGCGAAATTTGGAATGAAGTTCCGGCAGAAGCTAAAACTTGAATATTAACGTTGTGAATCTTTGATATATTGAAATGGTTACGAAATTTTTTTTTAATAATAAAGTTTTTGAATATTTTTTAAATAATTGAACGTCCCTGGACAACTTACACAACTTGAATCTAATTCCAAAGTAAGCAAATTATATGCCGGTATTATGGGTGTTACTCAACTATGCTTATACATATAAATGCTTAAATAGATACCAGAATAAAATTAATACACACCCAGACCCGGAAACGCAATCATCTAAATGTTCTTCAAACAAATGCCCGTCGGGAATCGATCTCAAGCCTCGCGGTAATACAATGGTAGAATACAATATTAATTTACAGCGCTGTCGTACACAAACATGACAACACGAACATTCGTGCTAGCGCCCTGCGCCGTCTTACGAATTTTCGATCAGGTCATGTGTCCTGACGCGTGTTTAGAAGTTTTTCCCATTCCGAAAAATGTGTGCAACGCCGCTAAAGAAGTTTTCACTTCAAAATCGAATACAGTGAAAGTTGCGGTTATATCTTATATCTTTACGTATTATATTACGATTTATCCATTAGAAAAAATATGTGAGAGTGCTTGCTATATTTGAATAATCACTAAGTCATCCCGATATAATTTATAATATGATGTAGTTATAAATATTTCTCAATGTCGCAATAAAAACCACATATTTTTGAAATTTATAATGTCTCTCACGTATTTCATACTTTCGCACGTAATGTAACTCATCGATTATTCAAAAATAAACACCCTCCACCATGTTTAATCTTTTCGATCTCGAAAAATCAAATAGCAAGTTATTAAAGTAAAAGCTTTGTACACAGCTTTGCTTATATTTTAATCATTTTTGCTTTACCGCGTTAAAAACAGGGGTTTTTGTTTTTTTTGGCCTGGGTCAGGCAGCTCTTAAGAAGCGACTTAAATGTGATATTACTAATAACGTCAAAGCATTGCGTTTTACTGCCTCTACATTTTCAATGCCATATTCAATCACGGAAGGTAGAGTAGCCGTTGGATTTGCATATAGGGCTTAACACCCAGGCTAAACGATAGTGACGCACCTATAACATCTATAGTATCTATAGGCCAACAGGTGAGGCAATCGGTTCATATAAGCACATAAAATATTACGAATTAAGTAATAACTCATGTGTTTAAAAAACTTTCGTGTTTTACCTGGGTTCTCTCAATACTATGTTCTCGGAGGTTTTATTAAAAATGTTATTTTGTTTATTTTTTTGCTTACTGAGTTATTTAAGTGTTAGGTATTTATTTCACTACTCAAAATATAAAATATACCTAAGGTAGAGGTTTCTGACTGACTGACTGATTTATCAATGAAAAGCTCAAACTTCTAAATGAATGAAGCTAAAATTTGAAGAACAGATAATAATGACGTAGGTTAATAGAAAGATTTTTTTCGAAATTTTCACCCTTAGTTGCGAAATTTCACACCGTAAAAGAACCCTCAACATGAAAGTTTGTATGGAAGTCCGTCAATCTCAATCAATTCGAAACACTTTCAAAGTCAGATTGCGAGAGAATTAGCAGATTGTTAAAAGCTTATTTTAAAAAAATATATTCAAGCCTATATCCCCGAAAAGGGAGACAGAGGCAAAACTAGGCACCCATTAACAGCCATAGACCTAAGTCCCACAATGAGATAAGTGGGAAACGTATTTCCAACCGGGCACATATCCAATCGCCGGCGACGGTTTTTTTTATAAGAAATTTGAAAATATACAGGTTGCTCGACCCGGGACCTCAAGAAGTCAAAAGAAAAAAAGTTAACGCTTATCTACGTTTTTGCTCTTACCGAACCGATTAAAAGTCCTCAATATGGGTAAATTCTCAACCGAAAAAACTGTAGGAAACATTTTTCTCCAGAGCTAATTCAGAAAACCTTTATTCTTATTTACGGATGGACCATAAAGCGCTATTCTTACAAAAACTAGCACTGGATCAGAATCGCGGCCACGCACTGAGGAGATACTACTACTACCACCACTCCTACTACTACTACTTCTACTACTACTGCGCGTTGCGTTGGTAACCTGAGGCCGGGATGTTAGGCTTCTAGCAGAAGTAAGTTTACCAACAGCCTCCGAACCGTAAGCGCTGACGTTATGACGGCAGGAAGGCAGGGCGGTGGTACCAATCCAGGCGAGTCGATGCGAACTCTCCCAACTAGTAGGATGTCACGTTGCTATTGACGGTAAGTTTATGATTGCCTTGTATGAGCTGCCTAGCAGAAAGACAGATGGTCCAGTCTGCAAAGGAGTCCGGACCAAAACGGGAAAAAGTATTATTGGAACAATAATAATTATGAAATGGCGTCGTCGTGAATTATACATGATTGATTTTAAATTTGACTTAGATTTGAAGTTCGGCTTCCTGTTTTTGTTATTGAAATAGCAATCGGTATTGGCCCCTAAATTCCAATAAAAATAATAAGGGCTTAGAAGCATCGTAATAACTTTTCCAAATGGAAAGGAAATGAAAAAAATTTTCAGTTGACAAAACGAAATGTCTTTCTAATTCGTTACAATTATATTCAGTTGAAAATGAGTACATTTTTTTTTATTTGCCAACCCCTGAATAAGTTCTAATAATAATGACTAAGTTCGTGTTGGAGTGGAGACTTCCTTTGAGCAAACACAGATTAAATATAGTTTCCGGAACGAAAATCTCGTAATATTCACTTAAGACTTACTCACTTAAACATTGGTGTCTTTAATATGCCTTCCAATATTATAAAAAAGATAGTTAACGATTCGGAAATTTTTCCGAAAAAATCCTTACCTATCCTTATATTTCAAAAATAGAACTATCAAAATCTATTTGTGATTGGCCAAGTAGTATGCTGACAAACAAAAATAATAAAAAATGACAAAAAGTCGAATTAAGATCATCCACAGTTGTCAGAGTTTTTCAGAGTAGGTTAAAAAAAACAATGAGCATTGACTTCTTAGATTGAAGAAAAGATAACGATTTATCTTAAGCATTGTTCCTAGGTTTTAGTCCGAAATATATCGTCTGCTATTTTTGTATTAACAGAATATTTTTACATCATCTTTACATACAGTCAGAACAGTCGTATTAGTTACACTATTTATTACTTAAGAACGGCTACACCGATTTGAATGAAAACTGATCGGTCTACCTGACTAGCAGGAGACCGAAATAGAATACCTTTCAGCCTATTCGATTACAAGGAAACTAGAAAAATCAACAATTTAATTTTTTCCGTACATACTGAACGGGTGGAACAAATTTCGCCGGAGTTGCTAGTTAGTGACAAATATTATTTTTTATAGAATCAAAATTGCACAATCTAACATGACATAAAAATGGTTTTTGCCATGTATTGACATATTGATGTTGATGAGATAAGATACTTATTGAGATGGCATAAGAAAACATTTTTTAATTTTTATTTTGTATTTCACGATAGCAAGAAATGTACATAGCCTATGGACACCAACGTTGCTAACCTGAGTTAAGACCTCTTGTATAAATTTGCCAACTACCTACTTTAATAAAGCGAAACCCGGCACCGGCAAGTTTTACACGGTATACCATTTTGATTTGTATATACGGTAGGTATACCAATCAAAAACACTGCATGAATTACCAAATCGGCGGCGATTTTATAATACTGCCAAAGAAATTTATTTATGCACTTCTAGGCCAACTATTAGGGCCCCAATGTTGGACTTGCTGACGGATGGCATACATATTATGTTGTTATACGCATTGTAACCCAGTGAGAGACTTATATTATTTAAGGCAGCAATTTTTAGATCCAACACTAATAAAATAGTTTAGATATTTTTGTACATTATTTTTTGAAAAATAAACAGGACAAATTTTTATTACATTATACCATTATCATGTCTTCTTTAACGAGCTGCTTGATGGGAGAACATTTTGCTGATATTATTTAAAAAGACCAGGATCAACATGGCAAAAAACATATAATTGAGACTAAAAACGTAATATTTACAAGTTAGAATTTTAAAACCACATAGTATCATAAAATGCTTTCAGATTTTGGATGACGTTTAGAATACTCACAATTAACAAAGCATAATCCAAGTTCACAATAAAAAAACAACACAATTATTAACACAACCATCAACCGTTCCATTGTCGCAACAACAAACCCTTATCTAGTGATGTCCGATGATTATAAACACTTATTTCCTCACTATTTGGGTCTAGGATATTTATCGATTTTGCACTGGCATCGAACTGCGCGTCTTCACAATACTGTTAAGATTTTAAGCTGTGTTTTAAGTATACTGTGATTTGATATTTGAAGGCCTTACCCCTATAACTTTGTTTATTAGTGATGTGCGACATATGTGGTTATCGATTTTCGTATAAAGTTACCGTTTTATCGAAATTATGTTTAAGTTTGCTGTTACAGGGAATCATTATGTGAAAACGATGATTCTGTTACGGCATAGTAAAAAAGCAAGCAATACTGAAGTTATATATGTTAGATACTACCTAAAGTTGTACAAAATAAAATAAAAATTCTAAATAATGTAAGAAAAGAAACTACGTATATCATGAATAAATAGTTTTATTGACGAAAAAGAAATACACAAAAAAAAACAAATTTCTTGTCAGTAAGAATAGTGCATTCCCAACCTAAGGCTGAGATATTAAACCTCTTGCGTGGGTAACAGAATAGTGGCGAGCACTAATGTTATTCGTAATGTTTAAGTAGACTCAGCATTTGCAGATTGCTGACCTATTGACGAAATTGATGACGATTTATTTATATTCTATAAATAGATAGAACATTTCACAGGTTCGATTATCGTATCAAGATAAGCTGAAAATTAATCGATCAGAGGTAATTAGTAAAATAGTAACTTTTGGACGTTAGAATTTTCATTTAAAACTTTTTTGATTTATATTCCGAAGTGAGATTGGCTTCTTTTTTTCTAAAATTTATAGACGCAAAATTCGAGTGGGTAATTTATTGTCAAACATCAATTACTCAAAGTTTACAAGTTCTTATAAAATATCGTGACCCACTTCAATGATATCGTAACTTTTATTATTTTCATAAAAACTTGAACTTTTATTCCGTTTACTTTTTGTACTACCTTTTTGCTACTTTTATTAACAATAAGCATTTTATTTTAAATCAACTTCAAAGAAAAGATAGTATTCACATTTTATCAGCCAAATTTTTGATTTGCAAAGCGTGCGTGGCTTACCTACTTACTTGTTCTAGTACAGGCATGTTACAGTTTGACTTGCAGAGCTAGTTTTCACAAATACTATGTTGAAAATATATAAATATAAATAAATCTGAAAAATCCTTACTTATATCGACTCGACAAACCTTTTCGAGGGTCTACAAAAAACTTAATAACTGAATAATGTAATTCTCATTTTATTTTGTGATTTATTTTATTTACATATCGGCTATTTTAAGCAAAAAGCGAATGTTCAGCATTGCCTTGATAGATAAGCATCGTCGAGTGATATAATTTAAAAGTTATTTGTGTGAGCTATATAGGTATTTTCCCGTAACATGATCTGGAAATAATCAAAACATTCAATAATCGAACAATCCCATCACTAGTTAAAATTCGTTGTGTGGTTCCTTATTATGTAACATGTAAGCAGCGCGGAACTAGCTGTCACCACATGTAATTAAATACATTACATTTTTTTAACTTTCTCAAATCAATAATCGGGCATGATCAAATAATGGAAAGAATCGAACAATCCCATCACTATCTAGAATTCATTGTCAGGTTCGGCGTAGCCTCGGCAGATAAGCAGATAAGCGGCGCGGAACTAGCTGTCATTATAAACACTTGTAAATACTAAACATTATCGGAATATTTTTATGCAATGTCAATTGTAAGTTTACGATGTTAGGGTGACAATATACTTTGGCTTTCTTTTTATCTTACAATCTTAAAAAAAACTATAGAACAAGGTTTTTAATATGTAGAAGTCATTTCTACTTATAAATCTTTGCTCGCTAGTAAAATTGTAATATTCGAATATGTTTTTATTTTGTTTAGGAAATAATTATTTCCTTCAGATTATTACCAGATTGATGGTGCCGCTATATAATGTACGGTAACACTGGTTCTTGCCAATCTTGATCAAGTGGTACTCCATCGAGGACTAAGCACTTTAGAAACGGTCTCTAGGTGACATCTTTTGTATAGTTAAAGGAGAATAATTGAATGTGAAACAGTATGAAGGCCATCTTAACTCTATTCATTTTAAGATTTGGTTTAGATATGAAATAGAGTCTGGCTAATCGTTGTCTTTCCTGGATGTGAAACTCAAACTGTAATGTAAAGATCAGACGGTATCTTCGCTCACAGTGTATAAATACTGAGAACCTACACACACACGTATAACTTCAAGCATCTTTTAACCACCGTTCATGTCACTTGTAGTCTGTTATATCGTTTTTAAAGAACAGAGCGTGCCATTCATGTAACCATGAATATTTATGACAAGTATTAACCCATGTTCATGTGATACTAGTAAAAAGTAAAAACTAAGATGCAAAGGAAGCAAGCGAAATACTGACAAGGCATACTATGATGTCAAAAGAAGGCCATCATATATGACTTCCATACGAGGAGTTAGTTACACATAAAGTTGGAAAAGTGTTAAGAAGATACTCCTCTGGAAACATTTTTACACTAAGTTCCAAGGTAAACTTTCGTATAGGCTCGCCTAAAGACATCATACCATATCAGATATCGGGTTTGAATTCCACCGACGTCAAAGATTTTTTAACCGATCAATTTCCCAGGCTAACACGAAAGGCAATAGAAATTAAGAAACATGAAAATTTAGCAGGTAAGATAAATTTAAATTGTCACCAGTTTCGAATCTAGTGATTTCAAAAATTAAACTGCGTCAACAGACCACCCCGAAGCTACGGTCAGTGTTGTGTGTAGGGTAACTCAAAATAACGGACATCATAGCTGGAGGATAAATAAGATTCCTTTATCGGATCTTCTCAATAAAAGGCCGCTTTACAAGCCGGTGACAGATTTTAAAATTATACGGGCTAGACGCCTTAAAAGTGGTGTATGATCTGTAAGAAATATTACGATTTCGTTATTTTTATCATTTTTTTATCTACTAATGCAAACGAGATTTATGATTATTATTGTTGTTGTGAAAATTGATAACGCACCATTAAGAGTTTTAGTGTTCATAAGCTACTTTTATTTTCTACCACCAAAACACAGTATAATCATTTTCCGTTTAAAATATAAAATGTTGCACTCTAGATACGAATGTAAAAATTTAAATATCAGTTCGTTAAACAACTAGTGATGAGAAAATCATATTCAATTATATGCTTACATACATACATACAAATTTAAGAGCCATAGGAAAAGGGTTTTTAAACATAAAGCTTACAAAGCACCAAAAAAAGAGTTAATTTACCACGCATTCGTCCAGAGCTCTTCAGAAAATGTACGAAAACTGTTCCCTTACTAACGAACTTGATAAGTAACAATCCGACAAAATAAATTGATAGAAGAAGGCGTTACTTTGCGGAAATCCATAATTAAATCTAAATAAAATTATTTAATTTACAATTTTCCGCCAAAAATGTATACTTATTATGGCGTAACAAAACAGACAGAATAGTGCGCTAAGAATGAATTGGACTTACCGGAAGCTAAAACTCCCAAATATATCCAGCTCCACACAATACACACCACTAAACTGTTTTATTAGCACCAACAATACACATATTACTAAAAATCAACGTACGTTTCGCTTCGTAACCGAAGCATCATCAGGAGAAATCGACTGCACTTCGTGGAGATTTAACATGACAAAGACCTAGTAGTCTTGGTAGAGGTTTGCGACAACTCGCCCAAATTAGTGCCACTACTTTATTTATAATTTTCTTTGTGACATCTTACCACTGCCATGTATCTGCTTGGGGAGTAAAGTAGCCAGTCAACTTTTTTTCCCTGGACACGTCACACGAATTGAATAACCCCAAAGTAAGCAAATTATATGCTTCTGTTATGGGTGTTAGTCGACGATACTAATACACAGAAATACATAAATAGATACCAAAATAAATTTAATAAACACCCAGACCCTGAAATGCAGACATCTAAACGTTCATCGTCCCCGTCGGGAATCGAACCCTATCCTCACAGTTGGTCGATGTAGTTAGGCGTGTACGCTAGCCACTCAACCAAATGAGACGGTCAATAAGGCGGTATAGTATTGACGCAATAGACTTAACATTTCAACCTCATGTTTGTAACGCATCAATACCACCTTTGGTGTTTACAGTCGACGAGTATTTCTTACAATTAAAAATCCGTAGGTCTATTTGTCTTTGAATCTTATGAAATCGTGGTCACCCTATCAACTGGCGCGTTAGTCGGCCAAGTGCAAGAGTAGGTGGAGTGAATGCATCTTGGCCTACTTTGTGAGATTTGTGAATAATCACTCATGTGCCTTGATAAGGTACTCCTTCAATGTCAACTCATTAACGCTCAACAATTAGTCACTCACTAATTAAGTATGATGACTTTAGTAATAATTGTAACACTAATGTTAAAATTATCTGTCTCACGGTCGTACTCAGAGATATTAATTATCTATTCATCTGCTATTACTTTTTTTGTGAAGTCGACATTTTCGATACAAAATTGTTGCTTAATGATAGATTAGTTTCCAGTCGCCTTTGTGGAATAGACCAACGAACGGCCTTTCTGCCTGGCAACTCGTAAAAGGCGAGCAAAAGGCTTGTCACATCTTACCAGGTAGTACAGTGACTCGCCCGGTTTGGTACCACCGCCTTACTTATTCCTGCCGCCATAACGTCAGTGCTCACCGTCTGCGTGTTCCGATTCGGAGGGTGAGATAGCTGGTATACTTACTTCTGCTCGAGGACTAAAATCCCGGCCTCAGATTAGCAACGCACCATTGCCACCTTTGATGTCTCTAGGCGGCGTGAATTTCTTACCATCAAGAAAATCCATCTACTTATTTGCCTTCCACTATCATAAAAAAAAGATTGAATGTTAATAACGTCTTTGAGTGCGATTGTCACTAACATTTTAATATCTGACTTCTTTTTAATCTATGTCAGAAAAATATATTTTATAAGTTAGACGAGTCTGTGTGTGTCTGTCTGTGGCATAATAACTTTTGAAGGGATGGACTGATTTCAATGCTGACTTTTCGTTTGAAAGCTGTCGCGGTCGAGAAGTTTTGTCAGGTGGTTATTTTTTTTTTTTAATTTGAAGATAACTATTTATTTATAAAAATATAACACTTTGTTCCTCTAAGCTGACATCACTTTATTTGCTCCTAACATATCGATGTTAGACGGTAGACTTGCAAAAATGGTATAAGACGCTCTGCTCCAGTTTCATCTATGGTGTCTCTAGGTGAAGCCTGTTTTTTACTGTCAGGTTTAATCTATACATAGTATAAAGCAAAGTCGCTTTCCGCGTCTGTCTGTATGTATGTATGCTTATATCTTTAAAACTACGCAACGGATTTTGATGCGGTAGTTTTTCAATAGGTAGAGTGATTCAAGGGGAAGGTTTATATGTATAATAACATGCTTCATATATTAGAGAACCACTAATAATTTCAAGATTTCTAATGCGAAGTCGTAAATAAACATATTTTTTTGCGCTTACATTGCAAACGCTGGCTGAACTTTACGAGATAGATCAAAATAATGTACTAAGTATTGTTTACCCTAAAAAGGCCTACAAAAAAGTTCGCGATGGTATATGTTTATCTCTTAGGGATAACTTACAATAACCAATTTTTATCTTTTACTTTTTACGAAAAATAATGGCTCATTTAAGAAGCGATTTAAAGCAATACAACATTAATCCTTATCTAATTAAGTATCTTAAATAAGTTGTAAATTAAACGAATAGTTTCGGAGATATTACAGGTTTAAAAATAGGGACATCGCGGTTGCGGCGGTACCGGCTGGCCGCGGTGCGTGCGCGACGAAGCTAGCGCCTTTTTCATAGCGAGGAAAATAACAAACTTAATAAAAACGTGCTTTTCAGCGCAACATTTTTTATCTAAATTGTATTTACGTTCGTAATTTAATAATCCACACTAATATTATAAAGTTTGTATGCGAAAGTAACTCTGTCTGTCTGTCTGTTACATTTTCACGGCTAAACCACCCAACCGATTTTGCTGAAATGTGGTATGTAGATAGTTAGCATTCATGAGAAGGATATAGGCATATTATTTTTTGGAAATTCAACCCCTAAAATGGTTAAAAGGGGTGGCAAAGTATGCATGAGAAAAATATTTTTATTGCACATTTTTGTACGAAACTTTGAATTAATGCTTTTTAGTACAAATGATGAAACACGTATTTCAGGATTTTCCAAATTCATCCCCATTAGGGGTTAAAGGGGGTATCTAAGTTTGTATGGGAAGTTTAATTCTATTGAAATATTTTGCGTGACACTGAAATAATGCTCTGCAATACAAATTATGAGATACATATCTAAGCGTTTTTTGAAAATCAACGCCTATGAGGGTGAACGGGGGTGGCACAATTTGCGTAGGAAAAATGTTTACCAATAATTTTTTTGCCATAAGTCCATAACAATGAACCACGGACATCAGTTTATCATTAACGAAAAACACACAAAGAAATTATGATATACCTACGTATATTAAAAATAGCAAAATTGGTTAAAAATCCCTAATTCCCTACTAACAATATAAATGCGACAGTAACTCTGTCTGTCTGTCTGTCTGTCTGTCTGTCTGTTACGCTTTCACGCTTAAACCAGTAAACCTCTTTGCGTAAAGTAAAAAAAAACCTTTAAGAGTAAACAGTAAATTTTTGATTGTTTTTTTTTTGTTGCCTGGACCGGAAATAGAACCAAAGATCTCAAGAAGTAATTTCGAAGACGGACGGTTAGATTTCAGAGACGATACGTATATTTCTAAAATTTCAAAAAAAATCTGTTAGAGGTTTCCATAACTTGCTATACAGTTTAATTTAACAGGATTTGCCGAAGTGCAGATAAAACTGCAAACACAATAACGTATTCCTACTATTTATCTGAGGTGAAATTAGAAAAGAGACAGTGTATGTTCAGTTTTGACGGCAAAATTGCTGAATTGATTTTAACATTTACAAAAAAATAGATGAAACTTTGGATATCGATATAGGCTACATTTTATCTTAAAATTTTATCAAATTAGTAGACTACGCGGGCGAAGCCGCGGGTAACAGCTAGTTATAAATAAAAATAAAATTGGTAACATTGGTTTAACCGACTCGAAAAAACAAATTTTGACGCAGCTTGCATTTTGAAACATTTTATTTGAAGTCTGACGGTAACCCATTTGTTTAAAAATTGATCCAGACCGAGTTATAAGGTAATCGTGAAATAGGCGCAATAGAAATTGAAGTTTTCTGCGTTTCTAAACTGAAGGTTTCTGCCTATCTATATGATTTTATGTGATAAGATAGCGGTCAATCATACGTTCCTGGTAACAAATAACCATGGCCTGTAGAAACCATAGATAATGTAGGCTCTAGGTACCAATCAAATTGAAATAAAAATTGCAATCTAAATTTAAAAAATATAATAAACTGCGACAAAACCTCTTTATAATGCAGCTAAGAATCATTTCGTTTATGTCAGCATTCAAACAAAACAATCCGCATCTAAATTGGTTCATCCGTTTAAAAGATATGATACCACAGACAGAACGTACATAACACATGTTACTAAAAATCGAACTTATCTACTATGCTATACTACCTCTCTTTTTCAGAGACGGGCTAAAAATACCTTCTTATTATTAAAAAATCTAAATGTATTTTTCTAGGTTCTTGAAGTGCTTTCGATTACTTAACTGCCTTAAAAGATAACTAATTCCTTAAAATAATTTGCCCCGTGTTGGTCCGTCCTCCTTCCCCGTGTTGGTCCAGGCTCCTTTGCAGAATAGACCATCTGCCTTAATGTGCCAGGCAGCTCGTAAAAGGCGAGCATAGGCTTACTGTCTCTAACACCGTGACATCTGACTAGGTGGTAGAGTTTGTACCACCTCAAGTTGGCAACGCACCATTACCACCTTTGGTGTCTCTAGGCGGCGAGAATTTCTTACCATCAGAAAATCCATTTGCTTGTTTGGCTTCCAATATCATAAAAAAACATGATATTGCACTAAATAGTAAAGCTGTACTTTCATATTACGTACAAAAGTTTATGCCATGTCAGTATATTTGTGTGTATGTCTATCATCAATTATTTATTTCTCATTATTATCAAAAGTAAGCTAAAAGATGCCAAGCATCAATAAGTTTGTGTGTGTTGTTTTAAATTTGAGAAATAACACATTTTTAAAATTTAAAAAAAAGTAAGAAGACAAAAGTTTTTTTTAAGTATCTTCACGCCCACATCCCCGAAAAGTTAGGCAGAGCCACAACCAGGGCACCCACGACTAGTCGAAGACACTAAGTCCCACAATGTGATAGGTGACAAACCTATCGCCAACCGGGCACATTTGCAATCCGGAGCAACGTTTTTTTTTATTAGAAAAATTCAATTTTCTTTTTGTTGCCCGACCCGGGATTCGAACCCGGGACCTCAAGCAGTCAAGTCCAACAACTGAACTGCTAGACCACAGAGGCGATTAAAGTTATGCCACTAAAATAACGATTATCTTGTATATTCTTTATCTATTAATAGTTTAATATTTGGCTATCGTTTCACCCTGAAACATGATTCATATAAGATAATCAATTAAGCTTGTCCTTGAGGTATCCGCAAGTTTCGGAAGTGCGGAAGACGTGGCGGAAAAGTTTGTGGAAGGCGGCGATAACTGATAACTGTCAGAGGTCAAGCGAAGGTCGTTGTCTACTTAGAAGTCTGAGTAAGCCCGCATAGTGTTAGGGTAATGACTCATACAACGGATCAAGTCGATCGATTCGAGTATATCCGGTATAACAAAACTTAAACTAAATGAAGACGAACAACAATGTGAAACCTCTCTCAAGATTGCATCATTTTTCCCCGTGTTGATCCGTTGTTTGCAGAATAGACCATCTGCCTTCCTGCCAGGCAGCTCGTAAAACGCGAGCATAAGCTTACCGTTACTAACATCTTTACATTTGACTAGACGTGAACGAGTTTCGCAGCGACTTGCCCGGATTGGTACCACCGCCTTACCTATTCCTGTCGCCATAACGTCATGACCTTTTCCGGTTCAGAGGGTAAGGTAGCCGGTAAACTTACTTTTGCTCGAGGCCTAACATCCCGGTCTCAGGTTGGCAACGCACCATTACCACCTTTGGTGTCTCTAGGCGGCGTGAATCTCATACCATCAGGAAATCCGTCTGCTTGTTTGCCTTCCATTATCATAAAAAAAATCAACGGGATGCAATCTTAAGAGAGAGTGTAGAATGAATTGTAATGAAAACTTTCTTAAGATTGCTTCCCTATGTGTAGAATGAGTTATAAGTAGTGGATAGTAGTGGATGTGTTTTAGGTCATCCATTTATGGTAACCAATTATTTTTTAATTATCTTCAACCAAGAAGACTATTGTACAACTTTTTTAAAGGCTGAAGCTCAACATCTATCATTTATCATCAGAAGTATGAGCGTTACAACATAGACACGGTTATTTTTCAATGCTGTTTTAAGAAAAGCCGCAGCGGCTGATGTATCGATTAAAGGAGCTACTCCGAGTACTTTACTATTTGTAAATGTATACTTTGCCGATGTCTCGCCTCATGCTATTTGTAACGATACCAGTGTTGGAGGCTTAATGCTATAAAACATGAAATTTTGTTTCGACAAATTGAAGTTTGAAATCGTTTTTGATGTGACGGTTGTAAATTTGGCCATCATTTTGATTTTTAATTATCAAGAACCGAGAGTACGTTCATAAAAACAAGTATGTTCATAAAAATGAACTCATTTGATAGCTTAGCATGTAAACAATAACAACACTTTCATTTCGTTTTTATCATTTAAAAAAACTGAAATATTTAGATATTTTGTATAGTTTTCAAAAAATTGGCTTTTTGTAAAAAATCTAGTACATGTAACTGCTTATTTTTGTTTTAGAACGATAGAAGAGAATATTAACTTATACAATTAAATAAAACATTTCTTTAATCCCAGTGAGATGGTTCAAAAGTTACAAAATTTCTAAAAAGACAAATTCCGTCGTTTCTACGGGGCAGTTGAAAAAATGCAAAAGTATTTACAAAAGTATTGTAAAGCAAATTTCTAACAGTAATTTGTCGATTAAAAATATCACATTTTATACCATCAAAGTCTCCGATACTGATATCGGGACACATTGTATATCTAAAGAGAAGAAAGTCAGCTTTCTTGGATAACCTAGGCTTTATATAAGGAATAAGATTATCTAAATTGCTTGCTTATTAATATGCTTAAATTTGTAAAGTAAGACGTATGCTCAACATTGTGATAAACAATACGTAAGTTATGATTAACTAGTGCCCGATTAACAAGTTTTTTTTTGTGATCTCCATAAGTTTATAACTCTTTGTCTATGTTTTTTTTTAAATAATGAATAACTGGGTCCTGTGATACTAAGGATAACTTCCACTCACAGACATACACAAAACTAGAAATGAGAAAGTTATTTTACTAAAGACCTGTCCTGTTTGAAGACCTGTTCCTGCCCTAACTATAAATATTATATTTTTTTTCATGTAAACCTGTCAAAAACTAATAATATGAAAAAAAAATAATTTGCAAAATTGGTACTTCCGATCAGGTGTGATCCGATGACCAAGCCAAATGATTTTCATATCTGTATTTAGGATTCTTTATTATTATTTGATTCGAAATTCCACCGTTGGTAAATATTTCAACAAAGGAGTTGCACAAGAAATAAACTGTTTAAGTATTATTTGCATTCCTTGTGTATTCTTCAATTTTGTTTATTGGTTTTACAGTTTTTGATTATTTTTATTTTTTAATGTTACAAATTGAATGTTTCGAATAAAAATAATCAGGCATCACCCTAACTGTATTGACCGAACAAGATAGGGGTCCGTCAATATCGCCTGGTATCAGTGCTAGGAAATGCACTGAGCCATATATCACTTGATGATTAATTGCATTATTATGCCTAAGTGTAAACATTTGCATGCAACTTCGGCCGCTTATAAAAACTTTTTTGCTATGGAGACCCCTTAATAGTTGAGATAAAAAGCATATCATGTCACCAAGATGGTGATTGAAAAGGAAGGTGCTCAACACCCCATCCACGTTGGTAACGTAACCTATGGCAGCTTCACATCCGCATTCTGTAAGTGGTAGCCAGAGGTTCAACCAGGGTGCGCACCGGATTTTCAATTTCAACTCCGATCTCAATTTAATATTTTGATAATGTTAAGACTTGATTGTAATTTTAACATTACCAAAATATTAAATGCGATTACTATAGAAAAAATGTGACATACAAAAATATTAGATTGCATTTAACTTCCAAATACCTTTACAAACTTAGATTCTTGGAAGACTACGATTTTAATGATATTTTATTTAAATTTAAGTCATATCCCATAATGATGAACGGAATGACTGACATAATGTGTGATATCGAAGTGCCAAAGGTTACACACGAGCTGAATGCAAAAGCTAATATCGGTTACAGTGTCACGGGTAAGGACAGAATAATTAGGACAATGTCGGATGTGCATCGTGACTTGTGAAGGCGTCTGCTATTATGCATTAGACATGTTCTGTGAGCTGTTTCAAATAATCCGACACGATATCGTACCATGAACAGTTACATTTACTCATCTTTGGTCTTTGATAAAATATATACACAAGATCTTATTTTAGTTATTGAGAACTTGACTTTTTACAATATCGCAACCTAAAATACCGTTGGAATCGACATAAAACTACGCAACATCTCTTTGGATCATCTTAACAAATATTGATATCACATATGCCGAAAGAGATAAAGACATTTTTGTCTATGTACATTTTCAAGTCAATTTAAAGAGACGTCCCGAAAGTTCTCATGCTTGATATATACGCCATATTTTGTTTTAAATTTTATAATAATGTGCTATTACTATTATAGATATTTTATTGTACGTTCCTAGAAAAGTACAATTCGATAGGATAAGTATGGATATCATTGGCATTTTAAATATTAATCACCATCTATCGTAGTAACAATTCGTTAAAGTGCTCGCTTTAAAGTAAAAAAAAGGGTTTGAATGTAATCATATCACATTTTTTTTAGCGAAAAGCAACAAGTTGTTTCGGTAGAATACTTCTACTACGATTGGCAGAAGCTGATTTATTTGAAATTTAAAATCAACGTGTAAAATTGTATAAATATGAACGTGTTTGCACGTCACAATGCGAAAAAACATATTGGTTTGAAGTAAATAAATACTCTTCCTTTATAGTCTGGTGAAGTTGTAAAAACCTCGCGGTTAGCAACATATTAGCCATTTAAAAAAACAGCCATAGTAATGTCACAGATTACGCCCTCTTTTTGATTAGAACGGCTGCCATATTTTGTTTTAATGCTAGTTTTTTGTATGGATTTAATGTCTATATATTTATAATCCAATGGCTTAGATCTTTAAAAAGTATTTTGAGTGATTTATTTAAATAGATAGAGTAATTCGAGAGGAAGGTTTATATGTATAATAAGATAGAAGTTTTCACAGTTGAACGAAACTAGGACAGGCTGCTAGTTACAATGTAATTTATAAATTTGAACAATTCATATAAAAAAATTACTTTACGAGACTAACCTAAAACTCGTACTATTTTTTAAAA
Source organism: Calephelis nemesis (assembly GCA_002245505.1). Lineage (NCBI taxonomy): Eukaryota > Metazoa > Arthropoda > Insecta > Lepidoptera > Riodinidae > Calephelis > Calephelis nemesis. Next base: position 24,431 of record NJDD01002907.1, read on the forward strand.
AGTTTTGTTGCACATTGAATTACATTATTGATTACAATCGCTATCAACGACATATTTCAACGACTGAATAAAAAAACAAAATACGTTTAACTGGCGTGACATTATTTTTTATTCAAAATAAGAAGTTTGATCAAATATTTCGACTCCAAACATTACATTAAAAATATATATCTAATAGAAATTGAATATGTCGAAATTTATGTTGCCTTACGAAGGTGTCCACTATTGTGCGTTGCTGATTCATATAACTCCACAAAAACTATTTAGTTTTTTAGCCCTTATTTATGGGCTTTATATCAAACTACAATTTTTCCTCCGGGTCTGTCATAGTTTAATATTCCTAATTAGACATTGTCGGAAATGGGTCGTGTCAGAGGATGTAAAAAGATTTTTATCCTTATTATGTTATCTAATACTAGTATATCCATTTCCTTCTGTTTAGTACTTAATTGAATGAAAAAGAAACATTTGTCGGTTCATGCTTCAAATGTACTTGTTAGAAATTATGGATCGAATTTTAGGTCTAAAAGCTCTAAATGGAAACTAACCTTATTGCAAGGCATTTCCGGTATATTTGTAAGTATGAATGCATTTGTGGATGGATGTAGGTAGGCATGTAATAAAATAAATAAACATGGCGGCTGTAAGGTTTTGTTTTGGTTGATACTATTAATATTTTTAATATTAATTGATACTATTAATTTTTTGCACAGTAAATGTATTCAATTGAAACCTTCTTAATTTTTTAGTCCAAATTAATTGGGGAACATTATAGGGAACATGCCTTTCCTGTCAGGAAGCTCGTAAAAGGCGAGCATAGGCTTATCATCACTAACAACGTGACATCTGACTAGGTGGTAGAGTTTCGCAGCGACTCGCCCGGATTGGTACCACCGCCTTACCTATTCCTGCCGCCATAACGTCATGACGTGTTCTGGTTTGGAAGGTAAGGTAGCCAGTAAACTTACTTTTGCTCGAGGCCTAACATCCTGACCTCAGGTTGGCAACGCACCACTACCATCTTTGGTGTCTCTAGGCGGCGTGAATTTCTTACCACCAGGAAATCCGTCTGCTTGTTTGGCTTCCTATAACATATAAAAAAAACATCATTTTAAATCTGAGTACAACCGAAAGATAGCAGACCTACTTTTTTATGCATCTTCATTGTAGCCTTCATAATCATAACATAAAATCAGCCTCTTTCTAACGAATGAAAAATGTAGTTACAACGTCTTTTAAAAAACCACAAACTGTGTAGACAAGTCTTTTCGTGAATAAGTTCATATCAACTTTCCTACTATCTCTATTGAAACACGACAGTACCTAGCACAGGTAAGTTGTTGATAATAATCCAGGCGGGTCGCCACTAAACTCTAATATCAGATCTCGGCTACGGCAATAGTGAAAAGCGAACTCACATTCTTCTTTTACCAGATACTTGGTGGCAAAATTGGTGGTGGTGAAAATTGTTGCATTAGGTATATTATTTAAAGAGGCTCGGGTATATCATCAAAATATATAAATAAATACATACATGTCTACTCAAATAGTCCCTTGCACTGTAGTACTGATTGACAACTATCCTTAAAGACCCGCACAGCTTCAACCACATCCATTATTCTTTTCAAACAAACCTGCCTATTTTAGAGAGACATGAGACCACCCTCGGATGATACTTGAGTGATTTGGATCGTCATTATTTCCAGATGATCGAATCTACTGACAATATACGTACACCAACACTATCTTATTAATAAGTGGTGCGTAAGTTACTCTAAGGTTCAACCTTTATAACATGAACTATAACAATTATAACATCAACTCAATTTTACTTCTACGTCTGTTCATTACTAAGAGGGTATACGTGTAGTACGTACGTAAATTCTCGCCTATGTATTTCAGATATGTATGTATAAAACAAGCGGACCCGAATCTTGGAGTTCTTATCTTAATTCTTGTCACAGTCACCAAACACCTGTCAGTAAGTCGTTCCTTGCTTTCTTTTCACAATTTGTACTACAAACAACTCCATGTTCAGCACAGTTTTTGCTGCCATATATCCAACAAATTTAAATTAAGACTTCGAGCGGCGCCTTTTTCGTCTCTATATGAGAAGTTCACCTTAAACTCTGTCCCACCACCATGTACATTCCATAACCATATCATGTCGAACATAAATTATAGGTATAATGCGGAACATCAAACGAACAATGCTCGATGTAAACTCCGATTTAAGGGACAGAAGACATTTTTTCTGACATTATACATAGGGAATAGCAACAGGTTGATTTCGGTCGCCTTCCTCGACCACGATTGACAGGAGCTGGCTTATTTGAAATTTTAAATCAACAGTTTCGACAAGCCTAAACCGGATAAAGATTCATCAATGTTATGGTAGAACAAAGTTAAGATTCAGCCTCCAAAATCAAAACGGCATCTTATTTCAAACAAACAAGTAACATTATGCAGTAAAGGCTGGTGTACACGGACGCAAAGTCATTTTGTATTTAAAATGATTCGATGAACTGATGTCAAATGCGCTCTTTCTTCTGAAAAGATATAAAAACAATTTGGCAGGTGAATCCTGTATTTTTAATAACGGAATATAACAGGCCATTGTTCATGTAGTAGCGTCATTGAATAAATCAGAATATATTAAAGATAAAAAATTAGATTTTTTACAGTAGTGTTGTTTTAACACTATTACTGTTATTTAGTTCATATGCACATTTTCAAAACGAGATTTCATTTCGAATAAGAATCTACACTACATAGTATAAAACAAAGTCGCGTTCTCTGTCCCTATGTCCCTTTGAATGCTTAAATATTTCAAAGTACGCAACGGATTTTGTTGTGGTTTTTTTAATGGATGAATTGTTTAAAGATAAAGGTTTGTATGAATATTTTATACCCATGCGAATCCGGGGCGGGCCGCTAGTTATTTAATACAAACAGAGAGATAAATTTGTTTTATTTTTCCATCATGGCTTTAGACTTCAATCAACAAGATTATTTCTTTTTACAAAATACACACAATTCTAACTATAAATTACGAGAGTTTAAAATAAGATGACTTTGAAAAATGGAAAATAATCACGAACAGAAAAGTTTCGACAGAAATTCATAAAGTCCATGAATATTCATGATAGAAGTTCTGACCGAAACAAATGCCGCAGTTAATGTTAAAGAAAGGCGAATCAGATGGTGCGTAGACAGGCGCCTCTTTAAGTAGTACTAATAATAATAAAATAATCCTCTAAGTTTGGTATTAATTTTAGACAAATATTTTTTACCTACAGCATTGGTTTACGATCGACAACATTTTCCATTGTATGCTATCTTCGGGCGTCTATTACATTGGACTCATTTTTTTTATTGACCAAGCGAGCGAAGGTTGCAGTTGTATGTGTCTATGTTTAATCGACGATAACTTGAGGAGTTTTGATTTTCATGAAATTTAATAGGCGAGTAGATCCTTGAAACATTTTTTTTAATTTAAACATGGTTGAAATTAGTTATGGGGTTGTAGTGCTAAGGCGAGATGGCGATGAACACACGGCACCACGAACCGGTGCGGTAGGCGATGAAGCGACCTCTTATAACTTCGCCGACAGCGCGGTTGAGCGATGCTCTCGACGCAACAACAGTGCCTAACACACGGGGCACAGCATAACCGCGCGGATCGTCGTAGGTGCAGCCTGTATTTCAAATGATACCATGAATGTCTCACTTAAATTTTTACGAAGTAGAAATTCACTTCTAGAAAATAAAAAAAACCTAAAACACACCTGAGATTTAATGAAGTCAACTCAATGAATTGTTTAGGGATACCAGTTGAAGTTTCATTAGTTCACGCATCTATGTGATTTTTCTAGAATTTTTGTTTAATAAAGGAAGGCCGAAAGGTCTCCTGAAAGTAAAATTTAAATGTCTCCCAGATACACCAAGATTGCTACACGATACTAGCGAGCAATATCATTGATGACAGAAATATGAAAGGCATATCATTAATCTACACAAGTTAGAAGACTCTAAACATCCAAAACGTTAACATTAGTAGTGACATACCAACACTCGTCTTTTCTAAGCTACAGATTAGGAAAACATTTAGTCCTTTATTTTCAACATAGCCGGAAACAAACATATTAAAAAAATCCGTGTAGACCATGCCTCAAAACCTGAAATAGAATCATACATTACAAACGGTGTCCTGCTTTACATAAATCGATGCCATTGATGTCATAGCGATAGATATAAATTTACATAAAAAAATCGACATCCTTGTTTTCGGCTTTCCGTTAAGGTTATTTATAGGAACATTGCAAATGGTGGTCTTTATATAATCCTTGATCTGCAGATTCAGTGTTTAGTTTTTCAAATTAAGTATAAGATTTGATAAATTGCTTAAAAAAAGCAGTTTCTCAATTCAACTGCTTTTTTTACTTTCTAATTCTTTATCGAAGATTTTTTTGAATCAACTATTCCGGTGATTCTTTAAAAGCACCACCCAGGGGTAATTATGATTTAAATTAATCAAGATCCGTCAGTTAAATTTTGATTTTTGCCCCAACTCCACGGAAAAAGGGGGTTGTTAAAATTTGATGCATACATCGGATCGTAAGTAATAACCCAAAATCCAATAGTCTAGTCTCAATCAATTAAATAATCAAATTGGGTATCACTTGACTTCAAACGAAAAATAATCATAAAAATTTGATATAATTACAAAACAAAATCGAATCGAGCCTTATCGTTTTTCGTCATTTGTAAAGTAAAATCCTAGGAATTAAAACTCTAGATACTTTTACAGTTTATTAACTATCGGTTTAAAAAGAAGTATTTTCACGCCATATCCACGAAAAAGTAGGATGACGTATAACCCACGACTAGCCGAAGACACTAAATCCCACAATGTGATAGGTGGTAAGCCGATGCAAACCGGGTACATATCCAATCCCGGGCAACGCTGTTTTTATTAGAAAATATACAATTTCTTTTTGTTGCCAGACAGGGGGCTAGAACCTGAGACCTCATGAAGTTAAGTCGAACACTGTACTGCTGGACCACATAGGCTATAACTGTTAGATCCAAAATTATAAAATAACTAGTTGTAAAGTTTCTACTACAGTTTTTACGGAAATAGCTTAACAAACTTCATAAAGTAACAACAAAACACTATGATAAATAAATTCGCTAAAAGCTTTCACCAATATCTTCCAATCATTGAAAATATTTCATGCCATAAAGGAATCGTATAAAAAATGTACAATCGCGGCGTCTTGTGTCGAACAAGCCAGAGGCATTTCTGGATCTCACTTCTTATTTGTTTATGATAATCTTGTTTGATATCAATCGCCACTTTTGTATACTTTTTGCCACTGTTACAATGTTGCGTGATTTATTTGAGGACCGGTCGTCGAATGAAGAGTTTTGATTGTATATTTTACCTGTTAACCTACAACTTACAATACCTACCTACTTTAAATACCTACACTCCCGTATCCCCGAATAGATAGACAGAAGTACTACCAGGGCACCCACGACTAGCCTAAGACACTCAGTCCCACAATGATATAGGTGGCAAGCCTATCGCCAACCGGGCACATACCCAATTACAGGCAAATTGCTGCAACAACAACAACTGCCAATTGTTTTAGTTTAAATGATTGATGAAAAAGTGATTAAAAAACAAACTAAAGATACATATTTAAACTAGCTTCTATCCGTGGCTTCGCCCGGGATAAAATGATGCGAGACAAAACTCAATTTGCAGAATATGCCTCGGTGAGCTCTTTGACAAGTTTGCGACAAACGTGACAAGTTGAATTGTTTTCCGGGCTCGGTCTTCATTCGAGGTTTTAATACAAAACCCTCAAAATCGGTTGACTATTAGCCGACAAATTACCTAACATACACAAAAATTTACTGTAGAATTGAGAACCTACTCCTTATTTGAAGCCGGATAAAAAGAGAATCAATAAAATTCGTCCATTCGTTCACGCGTGCTTCGAAGACCGAGGGAAACAGGGATTCAAAAAAGGTGAAGGATTTTTGTTCGACTCCTATATCTTTTTTGTGTAAAATATGTTAATCGATTTCTCTGACACTTCTGTACTGATTTTTTTATTAGAAAGATCGTACTTTCGAAGTGGTCTCATTGCTACTAAGTCTGGGAATAATTTCTCAGGGAAATTGAGGAACAGTACTCAATTTTTATACTCGTAGATGATGTAAGTACTTTTCGAAATCGATGTCGGTTTTTTGTAGTTTTACCGCGCTTACCTTTATATTTGCCTGTAGTATGCATTTTGCTCTTTCTTTGGAACCAGGATAATTATTGTGGTGGGAAGTCTTCTAAGCAACACTGCCAATGAACGTTTCCACAGCTCACCACCGCGACCAGTAGGGATAATCTTGAATCTCGATGTTATGAGAATTGGAAATTGGAATCGTATAATATGTCATTTTAGGAGTACCTAAATTAAGCCGCTTAATAATCCACAAAGTTTAATAATCCGCTAAGCTTAAGAGGTAGGCAGAGGCACAACCAGGGCACCCACGACTAGCCAAATACACTAAGTCCCACAATGTGATAGGTGGCAAGCAAGCCTATCGCCACCCGGGCACATTTCCAATCCTGACCAACATTTTTTTTATAAGAAAATTGGAAAAATCCAATTTTCTTTTTGTTGGCCGATCCGGGATGCGAACCCGAGACCTCAAGCAGTCAAGTCCAAGACCTGGACCGCTAGACCACAGAGGCGATATTATTATTAAACTTCATTTATAAAAAAATTAAACGAATCCGATATAGTAAATAATCGAGATTTTTTACATGTTTACCACCTCGGTGGTCTAGCGGTTAGTATCTTACATACGATCGAAACGCCAGAAACAAAAATAATCTAAAATTCGTCTCCATATCATATGTAAGTAAAGCCTTTTTTGGTTACGCCTACGTTTCTGCAACAAGCTGCCCAGTGACATTTAATAAGAGATCTACTTTTATTCACAATAATTAAAATGAGTTTGTGTAAGAATGCTTAGTATAAAACCTCATAGCTCTTGCTAAGGAGTATTTACATTCCTTATCTCACAGTATTTAAAAAGAGGAATATTTAAATCAAGATTCGCGTGAAATTAGATTGTAATATGTATTTATTTGTACTCTATAAATGTCGTGATTATTTTGATAAAAAGATAAGTCCTCTAAATTTCTTTCACCGGATTTTCTCAGTGATGGTTGGCTCCTTTGCAGAATAGAACATCTACCTTCCGGCCAGGCAGCTCGTAATAGGAAAACATACGCTTAACACTTCTAACAACGTGACATCCTACCAGGTGGAAGTGGTATCCTAGTAGATGGTAGTGATAGTACCAATATTTCGCAGAAACTTGCCCAGATTAGTAACGTCGCCTTACCTCTTCCTGCCGCAATAACATCAAGGCTAGCGTGTTCCAGTTTGAAGGGTAAGGTAGCCTGTAAACTTGCTCTTGCTCCAGGCCTAACATCTCGGCCTCAGGTTGGCAACGCACCATAAGCACCTTTTGTGTCTCTAGGCGGCGTGAATTCCTTACCATCAGTAAATCCGTGTGCTTGTTTGGCTTCCAATATCACAAGACAAAAAAACAGTGTATGATTTCGATTTCTATCCAGTGGTAGTTTATAAAAATGTCAACTTCTAAGTACCACTTGAATCAGCCCCATGAATTATCTGATTATCATTTTTAAATGCATTTCCCAAATAACGCCTGATTAAATAAAATAAAACACCTGTTCATCAATTACTTTGTGACAAATACCTCAAGTTATATTTAAGTGACCATCATCAGGTGAACAGTTTCCGAGTGTAATCGTCCTTTAATCATATCTTACTTCAACATATGAGAAATAATTAAATTTAATGATACAAAATAATGTCCTTCTGTTTGTGGATTTGACGTTCACATTAATTTACATTATAAAAAATGCCCACCCAGACAAGCTGTCAGGTATCATCAGGCGAAGAAAAATAATTTTACTCGCTATAAGCAACTTGGATACACCGCGTTATCTATTCCTGCCGCCTTAATGGCAGCGTAATTTTCATGTCAGGTAGGGTAGCTGGTGGACTTGGACAGTAAGCACATCCCAGGACCCTGTAGTACAGGGCGACGAATAGAGCTACGCTATTCTCTGTCTGTCGTACGAGGTGACTGAAGACACTACTAAGACTACAGCCCCAACGGCTGTAAGTCAACTGATTGGGGGTCAGTTGTCTTAAAAAGCAGCCCGGGACTTGAGGCAGCATAGCATGGTGTAACCCCATCAGCAGCATGGCGTTACATTCTAAACTTACATTCGTAGAGGACAATAATTGAAGTGTAGATAATAATAAAGACTTTTTTTACAAAAATTGAAGTACACAAAATAATAAAGCCTTTTACGACTATGTTAAAGTAATAGGAATTAGTTGTTCGATTCCGGGGTCGGGCAATAAAAAAATGTATTTATTCAATTTTCTTATAAAACAACTTTGCTTGGGTTATGTACCCGCTTAACGATTATGCTTGCTACCTATCTCATTGTGGAACTTATTGTTTTCGGCTAGTCGGTGTGCCCTGGTTGTGCCTCTGCCTACTCGTACTTACCTCTACTTACATCTGGCGTGAAGATACTTTTATGACTACTGAACTTAGTCATTAAAGGCATAAAAACAGTAAACAGTTTTGTATGAAATCATTTGTTTGTTTTTTTTTATGGAAGAGGATAAAAAATTGTTTGTACAAAAATAAATGTGGTATAATTACTAATGAACTTCAATAATATTAATCAAATATGCTTTAAGATTTTTTAATGGCCTTCCTAAATGGATGAAAGTGGTAGTAAATGTGAGTATAAAATAAATTCCCTCGTATCAAAATTACCTGTATATTAACATTAAAGCTCTGTAAACGTTAAGTATAATAACTGAAAATCATTTATTACCCACACACTTGACTCCAACGACTAATTGCGAGGTTCGGTTTCAATTCTCGATGGTAGCAGGCATTTGCGTCAAGAACATCAATAAATGTACCTTCTGGGTCTTGGTGTTTTTCAAATTTATTCTTTTCTGCGTATTATATATTTATCTATATCAGTAACTCGAAAAAAAATTCGCAATTTTTTTTCAATAGCAACATTTTTTTATATGCTTGTTACAATTCTTTATTTAATAGGTTGATACCGAGGTGGTGAGTTGTAAATTTGACCAGTATCTGAGTTATTGAGTTAGGGTCTAAACACATAACCGCGTCCCGGCGCCGCGCCGCTAAAATCGTTGGTTTGCGTTGCTGCGTAATAGACGTTTCTTTGCCATTGACCATAGTGAGAAACTCTTAGCATAATTGTTACAAAAATATATTACTCTGTTTCAAATAAATAAATAGTGCCGCGCTGCTACAATTGGCAGTGTACTCCTGATTCTAGCGGCGCAGAGACGCAACGCTGTTATGTGTTTCGGCCCTTATAATTCATAATATATTATTTTTTGCTACCTAGGTGATATTGTGTATTAGATTATCACTACAAAAAATCCCGGCATAATCATGAAAATCATTTAAACCGTTTCCGATAGTCTAACTATATAGTTTTGTTTAGAACCTTTATAGTAAAAGTAAATCTTAATCACGTATTTTCTCTACCGACAATTTCACCGACGATTGGGTTAAGTACTAATTTGGGCGCCTGTCCAATGCCAATGCATTCCTGATTGACGGGGAAATGACTCCTCTTAATTTCCAGTAGCTTACAGCATCATTAGAACTCGGCCCAAGCTTCTTAGACACTTCATTTAACTCGATCGGTTCGTCTTTCATTTTGAAGTAAGATGTTAGAACTAAATTTTGAACTCGATGATGAAGCTAAACTTAAAGGTACACTGTTGATTTCGTAAATAATGGTGGTGATTCTGCTTTGCACAAACTAAACTTATTTTAGATACATTCTATCTTTTTCAAATGAAATAAAAACAAAAGAGATGGAGCATTTTAGGCATGTTAGATTAGTCCGGACATGTCAAATTGTGATGTTTTCAATCAACCTTTTCGGAATGATAGATTAAACGTCTTAGACCAGGACATAGTGGCGCATTCGTTTGCAAAATTGTTATAATTCACAATTTTTATTAAAAAAGTCCGGGAGGTATCCCTGATTATAAAAGTCTAAGATGACACTTGATATCTTTTGATGTTATTGTTTAAACAACGAAAAATTAAACAAGCAAGAAAAATGAATTTTTTGCAATCAATTTTTTTTTATATTCTTTACAATATTTTGAATAAAAAAAGTCCTTACAGCCATTATCGTATCTCCAACCCATTAATTGTTATGAATTTTTTGTAATTGAAAATCACCAAAAATTCTGATTTTCTCGAATGAAATAATATACCATAAAAATTAAAATGCTACAATTTTTCATTTTTTATTAAATATTTAAACTATTCTAAACAAAGTAACTAAACCTAAGCAGATTTGAATTTTTTTATTTTGTTATATATTTTATTTACGTTATAACAATACACTTCCTACGCGCATGAGAAAAAAGTATTTTTATCTCACTCCCAACTCTATGTATAAGATGAGTGAGAGAAAGACCGATGAGACGCTTGAAACATTTTTTGCTGTTTTTTAGCAATAATACCTTTAAAAAAATATTACTATTTCTAATATTTTACTTCTACTTAATAGTAAGCGCACCCCAAGGGGTACGCCATCAAATCATAGGGGGCTCGTGATAAATTTAGGTAATGGCGGTGGCTAAGCTGTCGTGTGCATACGGGCGACGAGTGAGCAGAATTTGTTCCACAATCGACTCCATTTGTGACAAAAAGCAAGCCCACCCATTACATCAACGCAGGTTTCCACCAGCGGTCACCATGATGGGTAGACTAAATCTTTCACTATAACATCGGACGTTAGCCGGTTTATTTATTTAGGTACCTACTCATGTTACTTGCTACTTATGATAATATAAATGTTAGTATTAGATTTTAATGCTTGATTAACAGGTTTTTCGGTAGTTTTTTGTATAATAAAATGCCTATCTACAGTCAGTTTTTTTTAAAGGGTGCGCTGTGGTCTTTGAAGTCTTATAGGGGTACGTGGGACCTTGACTAACACAATGTACACGGACCATTTCCACATTATATGCAATAAATACATTAGAAATCCTGAATGCAGAAAAACATTTAAACGTAATGGTCATCTTGAAAATACATACTCATCTATACGCAAAGTCCCCATGCATGGTAAGTAGAGAGCCTACCAAGTTTAAGAAGTTCAAGAGAGGTGAGAAATATAGACCGCAAATGCGGTGTTCACACTATTTGTGATCTGGTCGCGGTGGTGGGAGGTGGGAACTGTAGGTAGGATTGTCTTATGTGAAGAACGTGACAATCTATATTGTTTCCCGAGCTCTTCCTATATTCGTGTTCTGGTCGCGGAGGTGGGTGGTGGGAACGTCAGTTAGGCTTGTCACATTCTGTGTCATTTGGAGGATTATTTGCTACAACAGTTACATTGCTTACGCGGAATTAGCAAAATAAAGACTTATTTTACATCTGTTACAATGGATTTCCGCAAAGTAACGCCTGATTCAATAAAATATCTCAAAACATGTTTTGGTCAGAAGCTTTAGTTTGTAAGGGTTATTACCCAGCAGTAGACTTGAGAAGTACTGTTAAAGGTGTATCAAATAAACCCAAACAGAATAGGATACGTTTCTAATTTTAGGGGTTCCTATGGTTACTGACGAATTTGCATTGTGATTTTTTTGGATGACTACATTGTTGCTAATCTCGCGATTTTTTGCAACTTCATCGAGCTTTGTGGACCGAGAAGAGTGCTTAGCCAGCCACAACGCCAGCACCAAAGGCGATGAAGACCGGGAGACCGTACCTCGACTTGGTGCTGCGTTCTGGTTACTGGGCGGACTTAATGGAGGAGTATTGGCGGCTTGTCGCTCGGCGTTAGGCGCCGGGCGTAAGAGAGGTCTTCGTCGCCGAGACCGGCGGCGACGGTGTCGTGTGATGTTGTCGTGTTGTGAGTTTGTCATGTTCCGGTTTGGAGGAGGAAGTAGAGCGTTTGCCGCGGTTATTGGGTCCGGAGGATCCGATAACACGTGGCGGGGTCTTCTATGATTTGGGGGCGCGTTCGCGGCCGGTAGTCACACACGGGTGCTATCACCGGATTCGGGTGGGCAGCCGTTTTTTCAAAGTAACGTTCCGATAGTTCTTTGAAATGCTGTGCATTGTGATACGATTTACAACTCGTATGATTCCTTTCGAAAAAATGTATGTAAAGGTATCATTGCAAGTTAAATAAAAATTGTAATAAATATATTATGTCAAAATTAACTGTTTCTGTTTTAAAAATTTAAAACAGCTTTTGAAACTTAGTATTGAAAATAATACTTGCAGCTAAAATTACATGTGAATTAAACACGCTTGTAGATTTTATCGTAGGTATAAGTGTTGAATGTAAATAGCTCAGCAGCCATTAGTTTAATCACTATAATAAAAAATCCGATAATTGCTTAGGGGCTATATTATAATACTTTTGCTATAATTGATCTTTTTGCGTATAAAATAGATGCTCAAGTTAGTTAATATAATTTTTATATTACACAATAAATACAATATAAATTTTTCAAATTTTCTCAATTTGACATCCATGGATAATAGACATTGTCGATTAGATGGTAGAGAATATAACACTAACATTGAAAATATTTAATACCCCCTGATAAAATCTATATGCGATGTTGCTAAGAATCATCTCGATCTTTCTAACGAAAAACCCGTATCGAAATCGGTCTGTTCATTCAAAAGTTATGATGCCACAGACACACGTACGTAGACATGCCAAACTTTTATCACCAAAAAAGACATGTGACATATTATTATTATTATCATTTATTTTTACTGTCTCTTATTTTCTACATTTATATATTTAACATACAAAAAATTATATTAAAAATATAAACATAAAAATAGGTAACCAAAAACTAAACCGTCTTATGGTGGTCTTAAAACTAAACCGTCAGTGGTCAGGTCGACAGAGTGAGGAACCTCCGCACAAAGCGTGCCGTCCCTAAAACTGCTGCCTTCTGAATCCGGCCCTTAGCCCAGGGTTGCAGAGCGAGTCTCTTAAGGTGTTGGTCGAGACTCTTCGCTAGAAAACCGTTTACTGACACGAATATTTTTTTGGACAATTTTTGTTGAATCAATATCCCACATGTCGGTTATCTCGTGAGCCAAGTCACTAAGTCTCGAGGCAACGCACTATGACACCTTTGGTGTCACAAATTTCTTACCATCAGGAAATCCGTCTGCTTGTTTGCCTTCCAATACCATAAAAAAAATTGTATCAATTTCAATTTATTCACGATAAGTGATTTTACTTTAACCTTGATTATTTCATATTTCAGCCATAAAAAAGTAGAAAATGTACATTTTCAATTTTTTATTTAAAATAAGGTTGCCGTGGATTAGATATTTGGTTGGATATAGGCTTGTCAGATATCACATTGAGACTTAGTGTCTTTGGCTAGTCGTAGATTATTTTTTTTCATTTTCATATTTTAATAATCAATGCCACGAATTATTGAAAATAAGGCAAGATTAGGCTGAACCGAATTAAACAAAAAGAAAATGTTATATACCTAACATAAGACACATACACATACCTACTTATAAAAATTCACGCCAAAAAACTTACGTCGTAAATACGGACCTGGAAAGCTCCTTCCATAGCGTTAATCTTTTTATACAAATAATTATAGCTACCTAATAATTACAGATATTTTAGGTGATTTAGTAATAGACATCAAATCTAAAAACTATCTCTATCACGCGAGTTTGAAAGCAAATCCCTACTTTCATCCGTTCAATAGTTGTAAACGAAGTTCAATCACGTCAGCTTTCTAAAAAAACAAACACGCACACAAAAACACGCACATACTCGCAC
>NJDD01002907.1:38425-50982 GCA_002245505.1 Calephelis nemesis
ACACACACACACACACACACACACACACACACACACACACACACACACACACACACACACACACACACACACACACACACTCGACAAACTTATATCCCTCGTTTTCCGTATTCATTTGTTTAACCGATATCAGTCCGTAACACGTAACAAAACCAGAATATAAAAAAAGTAAATTTAACAACGACCATAGTGAATAATGAAATGATGCCGGCAGATATATTAACACTACGTATCTACAACATACATACCTTCACACCAAGTCCCTTACGAGATAGGCAGGGAGTGTCGAATGCCAAACCACACGATTCTTGCAAACCTGCCTGTCTTTCTCCACATTCATAACCCTTTTCATACAAACACGCCAACATACAAATGACTATTCGAAAAATCTTCGATAAACTACCCCATTACATTATATTGTCTACTGTGAAATGCTGGGTATTATCTATATTAAGTTTTTTGCCTTTGAATTCGCAATATACACCCTGACTTTTTAATCACCATCCAAATTTTAATATTTTGATCTTAAGTGAAAATAATTAAATACGTGTTTTTTTCTTTTAGTATCCCTCAATACTAAAATATTAAGATATGACATCGCAAAGTCGTCTACAAAGTACCGTACCTACGCGCTGACTGCTCTGACATGCTACCTGCTAGATACCTATTTTTTTTTCATAAATGGACTTATTTATAGATACTTTATGCCTAGAAAAAAATTGGATGGTGATAAAAAAATCTTGCTGTATAAGGTCATTCTATCTATAACTTGACAAAGGATTGGAATTCATTGGCTTGAGTAATCGAAAATAATATCGCAAGCATTGTCAAGATAAGACCCAAAAGAAATAAATCTAGATTGCTTCATTCTTTAAACAATTCAGGAAAACAGATTTATGGTTATACTAGTGGCATGTACCGGCTTCGCACGGGTGCCAAAATATACATATAAACCTTCTTCTTCAATCAATTTATCTATTAAAAAAACCGCATCAAAATCCGTTTCGTAGTTTTAAAAATATAAGCATACAAAGGGACATAGGGACAGAGGAAGCGATTTGTTTTACACTATGTATTGATTTAATAGGAAACTGTAACAGGCGTAGTATTAAAAACTACCAAAACTTAGCAGGCCAGCGGGGCTATTAAGTATCATTTTAGGTATGTTCACAGGGTAACGTGTACACAAATAGCTGTCAAATGACGTGTTTTGTATTTGCTATATCTATTGTATTTCTGTTATCACAATTATCACATACTAATATTATGAAGAAGAAAGGTTTCATTTTGTTTGTTTGAAATGAATAGGCTCCGAAACTACTGGACCGATTTTAAAAACTCTTTCATCTTTTGAATGCTACACCTGAGTGACATAGGTATGTCAATTAGGGACAATAATGTAGCATAGGCTTTGTTTCATCAAAATCGGTCCCGAAGAAGCCAAGTTACGCAGGAGAAGCTGCGTGACACTGCTAGCAGCAAATAAACTCGTCATTTGACGGCTATTTGATGTATACTTTAGCTAGTGACTATCACTAAAAAGATACGAAATAACCCCGACTTAGAAATAAGAATATACTGACAGTTCAATGAGCCCCGAAGATGTAACAAAAATTGGACTGACATCTGCGTAACATTGGAGTTAGCGACAGTTTTCTGTGTAGAGCATAAGTGGAGGCAGAAGATAACTGAAAAGAGTAATAAGTTCCTTCACGCCCATATCCGTGAAGCCGTAGGCAGAGGCACAACTAGCCAAAGACACTGTCCTAAAATGTGATAGGTGGCAAGCAACCGGGTGCATATCCAATCCCGGCAACATTATGTATTTTTATTAGAAAATTGAAAATAAACATTTTCTAGTTTTTTGTTGAGCTACCCGGGGATCGAACCCGGGACCTCAAAAAGTCAAGTCCAGTGTCGGAAAGCTAGACAACAGAGGTGAAATTCACATAACGTAAAATGCGAAGCTGTGGCCTGTGGCTAAGCAACAGTCTCATCACTTCAATTACCCGAATATTATATAAACCACAGGTAGCCAGCAGGGTCTGCTGGGTTTTTGGGGAGAGTTAAGATGCTTAGAATACCCATAAGTAATAATGTCTCCAACGCACAATGACTAATCATTAATAACGAGTGAGTCTGCTGAGTGGAATAGACCATCTGCCTCTCTTCCGCAGCTCATAAGAGGCGAGTGCTGGTTAAAATATAGTCATTACCAACAAGACCACTGGTGGTGGAGCGCTGTGTAGTAGGTCGGGTAGCTATCTACAGCCGTACCTATTACTTTCCCATAATGACTTTGTTACGTTCCTGCCGGAGAGTACCTGCCGGCTGACAGAATGCATGCACAATAGGCCTATTTCGGAAGAATTGTTTTACAAGTAGGGAGTGTTGAATGTGTATGTATCTATGTTTCCTGTTTATCTTGAACTACATGAAGAATTTAATACAGTAACTAAGTGCAAATACAACTCGCTCTTGAAGGGTTCATTGATAGCATCAAGTGTTATTTGACTATATGTCGCAAATCCATACTTTAAATAAAACTGTAGAAAAATGAATTCTATGCATTGAAGATATTTTCTATTGTCCTTTTCAGTGGAAAAGGACAATAGAACACGTTTTTGGAATTTGTATTTTTTTGTCAGTCTTTCTGTTTCCCGACTGCTACGCACCCGTAACATCTTTGGTGTCTATAGGAAACAGTATTTCTTACTAGGAGAGCTGTATGACTGTTCGCTGACTTCTCACATACAAAAGAAATGGAGTCGCAGTTTAGTAATCTTATTCTTTTTTACTAGTTGGCAGAGTAAAGTACTGCTCGCTCTAAATGATACCAGATTACCTATCTATTCTTGCCGTTATGCCGTCTTCGATTCATAAGGTAAGGTTATACGTCAAAGAACTTTCAGAAAGAGAAGTCAGTACATAAGAGTGAGTCAGCAATATTTGGAAATGACATCAGGTCTTTGTTAAGATTGTAACCTCCAGTAGTATAATAGTTTAATGTTTATAACCTATTATTGGTGTCATTGAACTTGCAGTTACGAGTATGATAAATTTGATTCTCTACAACAGACATATTAGTTTGGAATCTGACTCATATCCAGGTAATCATAAACGGAGGCAAAGACAAAACAGTTCTTAAAGCGACACCAGGTAAAGTCTAGTGAAGTTATAAAAACCGAAAAGTTGGTAACAAGGTTGATTACAAACCATTCAAAAAAAAGTACAAGTTGGAGATTATCATGTCGAATGTTTTGAGCTTGCTGACGTTTCGTCCTCAAAATTTTCGTCCACAGTGGACATTCCGGCTAACCTGCACAGGCACACCTGCACAGGTGGACCTTTCTGGTAGACCAGAGCATGTGTGACGGGCATTCAAGGGCAAGTTGTTTCCGCATAAAAGTTACTATATGAAATTATTTATGCTGTTTAATCTTAAGCAGCTTATAGAACAGCTACATATATATTACACAGATCTTCAAGGTACTTGTAAAACAGTTTTCCCAAAACAGAAAGAAAAAATAAAAAAAAAACAACATCAGTCTATCAATAACTTAATTTCGTAATAATTTGCGTACGCCTGTGTAATTATTGTGTGCTATAAATAAAAAATAACTCGTTCTATGCGCGTCCAATTTGCGTAGGAACCGTTTTGATATCCTTAGAGTAATAACTTTTCCAATAAAACAGAGAAGTACAAGATACAGCTGATTTTTTCTTTTTATGTTACATAATTGATATATCAAGCGTGAAACAATTGTTATAATAATCAAAAAGAGAGTCTTTTTTGAAAAGAAAAAGAGTACATCGATGATACAATATCAATAGTAAATATTTTATATATGAGGAGATCTGTGTTTATGTTTGTTTGTATGATGTTGTAGCCTCTGTGGTCTGCTGGTTTGAGGTCTCTTTTGACTCCAGGGTCGGGCTACTCAAATGTTTGCTTTTGTAATGTTCTAATGAAATAACGGTTTCTAGAAAGGAAACCTAGCTAGATCGAGACCTGTGCTTACTAAATTTCATAAAAATCGTGATAGCCGTTTCCGTGAATCAGAAAAATATCAAGAATTGCTCGTTTAAAGTTATTAGTAAATGTATACAATAAAAACAAAATTATTAGATCTCCTTGGTGTTTTCACCAACGAATACGCTTACTGTGACAGTAACATTCATTTGAGTTCGATTCTCAATAGTAGCAAATACTTTTTGGTCACATATATTAAAGTTCGTTAGTACTAAGTGAAAACAAAACGTATATGTGTACTATTTTGGGTAAAATAGCTTACATTCTTTGAAACAAGAGTGAATAGGCTTATTCTAGCCTAGCACATCACCACCGTCATACTATTCTTCAAGTGAGATACAACTCACTGTGCTGGACTATTCCCTGAATAAAATTATCTGTATTAGATAAAAAGAATAAAAACCAATTAGTTAAATGACAGCTTAGATCTAATTAACATTGCAACAGTCTCGAGTAATCTATTTTATAATCATTTGAGATGCAACTTCCAGGGTAGATAGCAATCGAAAATCCAGGAAAGTGACTAGAATATACAACATTAGAAAATCACAGAATGTTGATAATCTTAAGTCATATATATTAGTGTAGATGTAATATTTTTTTAAAAAAAAAAGGAATTAGGAAATCACTTTGTAATCACTAGATAGGATTTAAACCAGCAAATTTTACATCTCGCCAACGTGCTCTGGTAGATAGTTTAGATACTGGATTTTAATGCATGCGTTGAAACTGTTGATTTCGTTTTTATCAATTACTAGCTGTTCCCTCGAACTTTGTTCCGCCCGTTTAGTTTGTATGGGAAAAATTAAAATGTTGTTTTTCCCAGTTTCCTCACAATAGAACAGGATAAAAAGTATCCTATGTCCTTCTCCCGGTTTTAAGTTACCTCCCTACCAATTTTCAGCCTAATCGGTGTAGCCGTTCTTGAGTTATAAATAGTGTAACTAACACCACTCTTTTATATATATAGATTAAAATCTTCTATAATACAAAAATGAATCGCTAAATGTGTGGTAAGCGCATAACTTCCAAATTACTGGACTAAGTCGGCTGATTCTTTTTGTGTTGTTGTTAGTTATTACCAGGACAAAGTTCTTATGAAAAGAAAAGCAGGGAAAATTGCAGGGAAAATGGGAAAAACATGTTTTTTTTCCAGACAAACTGAACCGGTTGAACCAAGTTCGCCATTACAGCAAGTTACTTATATAATTGAAAATAAAAAAGGGTGTATCTTACAAACTAATTGTCCATTACATTAACCTAAATATTGTTCGAGTTAGAAATTATAAAATTCCGCAAGTGGCACAAAGAGAAAACTTCCCTGAGTGAAGTTATTTAAGTACGTGCAAATACTTTGTATGCGTTGGCTAAATAACTGCTAACAACGATAAGCGGTCCCGCTAATAGATCATAAAATTTAATGACATTCCATCGATCGGCTCTCGTTGCTCAGGAGGTAATTCTTACGAGGCGTGCGACGCTGCGTATGCGCAGGGCATTGTTCCACTAAACGAGATCCTGCGCAAAAAATCCTAATTTACGCCCGGTTCCATATTCAAGTAACGAGTCGTTTGAATTACGGATGGTAGATTTTTGGTACAATTGCTAAGATTGCTAACAACGGTTACTCGTTTTCGACAGTTAACTCTTAACATTTTTTGAAAATATGAGAAACGCAACGTTTTTTTAACAAAATACGAATGGGGAAACCTACGGATTACGTTTCGTTGATTATAGGAAAGGGGCATTAGTCACTCCCCTGGCTCAATGACCCCAAGTAATTGATCCACAGGAATTAATTTTGATTAAAGAAAGATTATGTGTTTGTATTTTTTTTGGTATAAAAAGGCAAAGTGTGTGATTTGCTGATGTCGACATAAGTATACACTTTGCTTATAATCTATTTACTAGTATAAAATAAAGTCTTGTTAGTTATACTATTTATAACTTAAAAAAACGGTTTAACCGACTTGGCTGAAAATTAATTGGATATTTTTATCCATTTTAACTGCTAGGAAACTAGGAAAAGCAATATTTATTTAAGTATGTCCATTTATAACAATAATTCCTTCAACGTCCACATAACGTGGTAACAAAACATATACATAAAGCAATTACAGTGATAATACAATGAGCGAGATTATCTCCAGCTAGAGAGATTTTTACTAGCCGACCCGTGGGAAGGAGTCAATAATAGCAAAAACAATTTTAGACTTTATTTACAATATGCAGTTGTATACCTAGTCGATCAAAAATACTAACCATCAGAAAACGACATATTTAGATATTGTTGAGGTTTACATATACATACATTTAACTAATTCCAAAAAACGAGAAGGTTCTGAATTCGACAACATTTTTTCTAAGTTGTCGCAATTATTTTTTTCAATAGCCAACCGATTTTGACTATTCTTTTTGACGTGATGGATTATGATTTGTGGAAGTCCTATATTAATTTTATCGTGATACGATTAGTGGTTTTTGAGGTAAACTTAATAATGCATAAATTTTTCACATATCTTGACAATCTTATCGTTAATATAAAATGTATACATTATTAAGTGTAACTGAAAAATAATAGTAGGATGGTACTATGTTTGATAAATATTTTTTCGAATTATCAAATCGCGACACGGTACCCAATAAAGTAGTAGGAGTCGGTTTTGAAGCTTTACTACGCTCAGTCGTATTTGATTGACATGAATTATTGTTTGTTAAAGTTTAAACATAGTTATAGTGGTAGTGTGTAGACCATATTTTATTACATTTGCTATTATTGAAAATATTTGGAGTTTGGAATAAAATGTACTCTTGTCGTGCTAGTGAAACGATACCTTAACAAAATTGTTCTGTAATTATTTTAAACGTTTTAAGTTCATATTTAAGGTGAAACGTTGGATGTACATTTTTATTGAGCAGCTTGAGTTATGAAAATATAATAAAAAACTAAGTTTCGGAAGGTGCAAATTTTTACGGTAATTTGATTATTACTAACGAGTTTTTAAGTACTCGTTTTGTTTTATTCAGTAATAAAACAAAACGAGCGCAAAAAATTGCAACATTTTTGTTTGAACATCTTCTGTTGATTTGCGAAGGGTTTTGTTGCGAACAAAAGCGTTGAGCGTCACCTGTTGTAAAGCAGTTTAGATACATACAAACATACATACATACATACACACATTCATAGTTAAAAAACATACACCAATATATTAATTGGCTATTCAAACTTCTGAGCCAATGGAATATTCATTGTAACAATCAATTTTAAAGATTTTTAATTAGTTGATCTGTTAGCTGAAATTGATTGTTTATCAAACTTTCAGTAGTAAAATATGTTGTGGTAAGGAAAAACCCTCGCCTAAAGATTTTGTTATATCACTTGTGCCTAGCAACCTTATGTATAGGATCCCAAGCTAATTGTATACGTTTGTTGGCTACCTACCCTCTATGAACAATGACGAGCACTAACTTTAAGGCGGCAAGAATAGGTAGTACAAATATGGACGAGTCACAGCATTGTGCCATCTAGTGTAAAATCTACTTCTACAACTTAGTAAATAAAAAAAACGTTTACTGCAGTTTACTAGGTGGTAATTTCCAACCAAGTTAGACCAAACCGGGTTGTACCGGGTAGGTACCACCGCCTTACTTATTCCTGCCGCCATAACGTTAGCGCTTACCGTTGACGTGTTCCCGCTGGGAAATTAAGGTTGCCGGTAAACTTAAATTGGCTCAAGGCCTAACATTCCGGCTTCAGGTTCGCAACGCACCATTACCACCTTTGTGCCTCTAAGCAGCGTAAATTTCTTATAATTAGAAAATCCATCTGCATATTCACCTCCGAATATTTCATCAATAAATTAAAAAAGTTTTATCACTAAATTTAATATTTAACTTTTTAACTGAATGACGAAAGTTTATTGACCGGTAACTAATAATTAATTTACTTTCGGCGTTTTGAAATTTGTATTGTAAATATTGTCAACTATAGATTTCCATTTAGAAACTTTCTTTAAGAAGGTTTATTACTCGCAAAAATTCACATCGCCTGTAGTTATCAAAGTTAGTACTGGTACAGTAAGCAAAGTAAATATTTGACCCCCTTAGAGTACTTCGAAAATATTTTAAGTGTCTAATATTTGCAATATTTACAGTACCGGTAATATTTACCGGCTACTCTACCCTTTACTCGAAATAGTGCGAGCACTGGGTTTACTGAAGCAGAATTAGGTAAAGCGGTAATACCAAACTGGGCAGCCTGTATCACATAGAGTACATTGATAAAATTTGAAGAGCAGGAAAACTAATAACAAAATGATTGAAATGTAATAATTACATTGTCTAAGTACCCAAAAATGGTTATTTTTTCGATTTCCACCTCGAATTGCGCGCATATTCCAAAAGTTTTTTTTAATCGGTTCAGAAATGACGAAGAAATCGAATCATTGTCATCGAGAAATCGAATCAATTATGTATGTTATACATAAAAAATGTAGGAGTTCAATCTTGTAATCCCAATTTATACTACAAAGTTGTAAAATCTCCGCCCCAAGAAATCAGTAAGTTATCACTCAAGTATTTAAAGACCACAATCAATCACCTGTCAAAGCCACACTAATAAAGAAAAAAAAAAACAAAACGCACCTCTTACTTATTACTCAAAATCCATTACTTCGAGTCACTTTACCCAGCTTCAAGGAACCGATTAATTTATTATTTGAAGCCAACCTTTTTTACGCATCCAATTTAAAATTTGACATCTTAAACAGTCTTAAATTACCTGTGGAATTATTTCATTAGCACCAACACCCGGGGGCTAGCGCCGATTAACGATGGGCAGAGAGCCATTTGTATCGATGGATACACGGTGTATCGATACATCGATGTTATAATATATTAATGTATGCAACTTTGTATGTGTCGTATATAATACACAATAATATTTTTTAACCTAAATATGAATATAATCGTAGATTTTACAAAATTCCTTACGTACTTTCTAACCTTTTACATTGAAAAACATTATTCTTTATTTATAGCACCTAGTATAAGAAAAGCAGTTTTAACATTTCATAAAAATCTAATGTTCAAAGTAGGTAAATATATTATCACACTTCATTACCAGCAATAGTGTTTTTGAAAAAAATATAACAACAATACTTTATTGCAAAGACGATAACATAGAAACTCCTCATTAACTATGCTTTATTATTTTACACCGTGACATCTGACTAGGTGGTAGATTTTCGCAGCGACTCACCCGGATTGGTACCACCGCCTTACCTATTCCTGCCGCCATAACGTCATGACGTGTTCCGGTTCAGAGGGTAAGATCGCCGGTAAACTTACTTTTGCTCAAGGCCTAACATCCCGGCCTCAGGTTGGCAACGCACCATTACCACCTTTGGTGTCTCTAGGCAGGAATTTCTTACTATCAGGAAATCCGTCTGCTTGTTTGCCTTTCAACATCATAAAAAAAAATTGACAAGCTACCTAGGGAAAGTTTTCGCAACTTATACATGGCAAAGGGAACATCGAAAGACAAAATAAATACAAATGTAATAATACATTTTGTACACATATATCTTTGACATTATTGATGCTGTATGACGAAGCTGCAGTAGCTTCGTATAAGGGTAGCAAAAAATCTCTAGTAAACGATATTTGTGCTTTGTGTGAACAAGTGTTGTTTAAAATGTGTATAAATTATGCCCGTTTTCAACATTAGCACATTCTCTTAATACCTAAACCGCTCTTACAAGACAATTTGTTAAATTTGTTTCTTACACAGTATTTAGCTCAAATTTCATGATTTTATAAAAAATACAGGATCTTATAAAAATACAGTGTATTACAAAATACAGTTAACAGTAATTTATCAAAAAAGTTTCATACGTAGCAATAAAATATTAATCAATTTTAAATATCGATATATCTTGAGACGTTGTATCGATAAGCGATAGTACCGATACGTTTCGTACATCTCTAGCGCAGATATAATCAGGACCGAATTTTTCGGTGCCTAAGTTGTAATCAACACGTCAGTGTGGCCACGCCCTTACCTCTCCTCGATAATAGGGAGATATGGGCCTGTTTTGCAAGCTTCATACTTAACAACCCCTTTCTTTTTATTGCTTAACTTTAAACTTTATTTCACAAAAATATGTTTTTTTAATAATCTAAATATTTTATTAACTAAAATATTTTGTAATAAATATGAAATATTTTTTTAAGTAATCGTTATTAAATTTACAAATAATATAAAATTTCGGATAACACCTATAAATCAAAAAGAAAGCTCTTTTAGTTCTGGGCACTTATAAATAGCACTACAGCCTTTGTCTGTCAGCTCTGGGAAAGCGATTATATATATGTTTGTATTGTATGTACCTATAGAACCGCCAACTTATTAATTTCTGCTGGCGTAACGTTTGCTCACTACTATTGTTTTCCATATGGTAGCCGGTAAACACTCACGTAAAATGCTTAATATCCCCAATGCAGTTTGGCAACGCAGAATCACTTTTGTTGTCTACGAAGAATTCCGTTTATTTATTTTGCATACTCACATATTTTCATGCCAAATCCCTTACAGTATAGGCAAAGAGTATTTAGTATGTAAGTTTATGCCTTTACTACACCTGTATCATCAAACAAAACACATAACGTGACAAAAAAAGTTCTACGAGTGAAGTTGCTGGATATTTCTTATTTAGATTATGTCTAAACTAGAAACATCTAGCGACTGGTGCATGGACTATGGAGGTAATAATATGGTTTTTAACTACTCTACTTTTATGAGACACCTATATCAGTTGTAACCTGAAGCTTGCAATAATGACTCTTTTTATAGATCTTTAATCTTTATTAATGTGTACACCAGGCTATAAATGATGGTGGAAACATAATGCATATAAAGTATTATTTGTCTTTAATAGGAAATATTTAGAAATCACCTTTAACACAATTAAAAAAAATGTTATGTAAGTGGACTGTAAAACTGTACCTTTTTAATTGAGATTTTAATTAATAAATTGTTACTCCTTAGGTCATATTGTAAGTTTAGCGTAACTGCAAAAAACAACATGCTTTGACAAAATATTATATTTGTTGCCATTAAAATTAATCTCCTTTACATTTTTTTTTCATGCGATCGAACCATTTTTTAAAACAGAAGAACCACAGATCATAAGGCATGTTTTCTACGTGATGATTGAACACTATCACTGCCTCTTCAGAGTTGGTAAAAGTAAAACCCCTCATCAAATCTTTGATTTTAGGGAAAACACAGAGATCACAGGGTGCTAGGTCGGGGCTAAACGCAGGATAAGTGACGAGATCTACTTTTTCGGAAGCTAAAAATGACTATGTTTTGTTGGCCGTTTGTCAAGAAGCATTATGAATGCGGCTTTTGGGTCATATTTCGCGAACTTTTTCTAACACCCTTGGTAAATAAATAGAATACCACTCGGCATTAACACTCTTCTGATCTTCAAGTGGCATTGTACAAAAGGGACCCGTAGCTGCGAAAAAAAAACGCGATAATTTTTTACCAACGTTTCTCGCCTGTCTCACTTTTTTGCCTGTTCTCAGTTTTAAACACCCATTCACAAGATACTGTTTTTTTTGTTACAAAATAATAAATCCACGTTTCGCCTCCTGTGTCAATGTCTTATGTAGCATTAGAATTTCCGTGGTCGTACTTCAGTAGCATCTGCTCCGCTGTCAGTTCATGACGGATCCAACGACAGCAAAGTTCCCGAACTTGCAATTCTTCGTGTAAATTTGTCTGAATTTGGCTTATACCAATCATTTATAGTCTTCGAATTGTCTCATAGGTAATTTTGGAGTTTTCTTTTATTAACTGCTTAACACTTAGCTAAATTATTTTCGTTAACGGCAGTTCAAGGTAGTCCTTTACCAAATTCGTCACGTAAAGAAATTCGAACTCTTTTAAATTTAGCAAACCTTCGCCTCACAGTGCTCAAAAAAGTTACTTCTCTCCCAAAAAGCATTTTGAAGACGAGTGGCACAGTCTTGCGGAGAAAGAAAACTTTTAAAATAATAAAATAATCGCTCTAAAATCTTTTTGACTTAATTCCATTTTCGTTGCGTACGTAGAACTTTGATGTGTGATAAAAAAATAAAAAAAACAAATCATTTCTCTCCAATTGTTTTTTTTGTTACAAATAAGATTGCAATCTTTTAAAAATGTAACATTCGAAATTCAAATAGTTCCGATCAGCTAGAAGTGCAAAACTTTTAGTTTGCCCCATGTACAAAAAAAAACTTACCAAATCAAATCCAACAAACATTACATATTATTACCTAGTAGTCTATTCATTCTTCTACACTTTGGTAAGAAACTTCTCAGGGAAAAGGACAGCGCATATTGAGAAGCACTATAGATGTTACTGGTGCATTGTCATTAATATGAGGCGGGAAACTTACATCACGTAAATAGCATGCAATGGTATCGCTAACTTTCAACACAAATGAAGTAAATTAAGATAAGCGCAGTAAA
>NJDD01002907.1:51069-109441 GCA_002245505.1 Calephelis nemesis
AAATAATTACGTAACAAACATACAAAATAAAACATGCAGTAGAATTGAGGACCTTTTCCTCTTCTTTTTTCTATGATATTGGAAGGCAAAGAAGCAGATGGATTTCCGGTCGGTAAGAAATTCACGCCGCGCCGCCTCGAGACACCATAGGTGGTAATGGTGCGTTGCCAACCTTATGCCGGGACGTTAGGCTTCGAGCAAAAGTAAGTGTACCGGTCGCATTGCATTGAGATTATGGCGGCAGGAAAAGATAAGTATAGCGGCTGTAGTATTAAATCCGAGCGAGTCGCTGCGAAAACTCTACCACCTAGAAAACTCCTTTTTTGGAGTTGGTTAAAAATGAATTACAATGTTCTTAAAACACGGGAATAGCCAATAATTTAGAATTGGAATTCTTACCTGTTTGTCTGTGTGTTATGTTATTACGGGCAAACCGCTAGACCAAATATTATTATTTTTATTTCAGCAGTTTTTTTACTATTTGAATCTATTTTCACAATGCTGTAGTAAGTACTTACTAATAGGGTACCCTGGTTCAGATATTATGTGGACAATTCTTATTTTAATCCTTGTATCACTACAATCCATCAATCTAGATTTGTTACATCGATTTTGATGTAATATATGTTTTAAGTGAAAACCTTACTTTTTAATATTGTAAAATTTATAAAAAATGATTCCTTGATTTTCAACAAAAAAAAATTTGCCAGTACCCCGTTAAGCTACCCCATTAATATTTTCTATATATACATCCCGCGGCTAACGCCACTGATCAAACGCAAAGTTCAGGTTCTTTTCCCTAGAGGTGGCAAATATTAGTGTGATGAAGGTTGATGACTGTACTATAAGGTGTAGATGTATAATTAATTTTGTACTGGTACTTAATTTAAGTATTCCTATGAATTTTATTATGGCCTGCAGACAACATAAATGTATTGGGATGTTAGGTCAATAGTACAAGTCTACCCACCAACCTACCCAATGATAGGTAAGACCTATCCTATTCCTACCCACCACCACGGCTCTCTACCATTTTTGTACCACCTTTGTATCGTTGATTATTGCATACATTGTTTTTACAATACATACATTCATCACCCTTTTCATAAAAACACGCCGGTTTCGGAGAATCTTGACACCAACCTCGAATAGTACTCGAATGCTCTGATCGAAGAATGTCAATCTTGGTCTCCCCGGGTACCTATATCCATTCACATTCGCATTGTATATCTGCTTTGTCAAACTTTAATCTGTGATCCTGACCTGTTTCCACATGACCGAACCAGCAGAGTACTTTTGCATTCTAATCCTAACATATTTTTTTTGCAATCCCACTCTTTCACGGATCTCACTGTTACGAATACGGTCAATGAGCGTTAAACCTCTCATTTCGACAGCATTTATCCTACTTTCATGCTTTTTCTGACAATAACGCTGAAATAAGGATAGAATTATGCAAAGCGACAGCCTTAATTAAAGCTTGCAATTGGCTTACTTTGGAGATAGATAAGTTTCTGTAATTTGTCTAGGGACATTTGTTTATAGTATGTACTAAAACTCCAGATCCAATAAAATAATAATCCGATTCCAAACATTGTGTATGAGATAAAATCATTACTACTTCTTTTAATTATTGGACAATAAAAACTGTCCAGTATAGCACGGACATACAGCGAGTCCATTGTCACAAGTTATATTTAAAACAGTGCTATGGATTCTGCGCATGCGACGATTATTTTATTTATATCTAACTGTTACCGACGTCTTTGCCTGCATTTTAAACTTTGTTCTCCTGCTTGTTGTAACCACTTCAGCAATTTACTTTAAAATTAGTCAAAGTTACTTTTACCACCTGTCTGCCAATGAAATTTAAAAGTGTCGTCCAATGGAAAGTCAATGTAGTTGTTTCACAAATTACATGACAACTAAAAGAAAAATAGACATGTATTGTAATTACAAATGTTTTTTATTAGTACCTATATAACTTATTAGCTGCCCTCCCCGGCTACGGAGGTTCCTGCAGTAAATCCTGTTGAATTAAGTTCCAAAAGAACATTTATTCGGGATAAAAACTGTCCTATGTGTTAATCCATATTGCCCTCTATGTATCTAACAAATTTCATAAGCAGATTTTGCGTCAAGGAGCATCAAATAAGCAGACAAACTTTCGCATTTATAATATTAATAGGATTTAACGTACATAAGACTCACTGGTGTCAAAATGCAAGCAAACTTGAATCTTAAAATGTGTAGCTATAATAGGTGAGCAAGTAGAACTGATTTATTTAACTATTAATTTAAAAACAAAACTCACAATTAAAGTAATAATAATAATAAGAGGCTATTTTGGGGACGGCACTCATTGTGTGGAGATTCCTCAGTCTGTCACGACCTGACGCTGACGGTTAAGTTTTAAAACCACCGTCTTTGGTAACCTGTTTTTTTATGTTTATATTTTTAATATTATTTTTTATGTTATATATTTAAAAGTAGGAAATAAGAAATATTGCAAGTTAATGACATTCATTATAACAAACATCCATGAACAAATTGAAAAAGAAATCTAACCCCAAAACAAGCAAATTATACCGCCTATGGTATGGGTGTTAGGCTATGATTTTAAGGCATAGAAATATTTAAAAATATTACAAAATAAATGCAACAAACACCCAGACTCGGAAATGCAGACATCTAAATGCTTATGGCACAAATGACATATCGGGAATCGAACCGAGCCGCGTGGTTGGTCGGTGAAATTAGGCGTGTAGGCTAGCCACTCGACCAATGCGGCAGTCAAAATTAAAACTTAAATCTAAAAAGCGCTGAACGAAGTTGAAATAACGGAACGTAATGACGCTGAACTGATGTTAGATAAGTTTTTTCACCTGGTTTGATTTGAGACTCTTCAAGTGGTACTTACGCCGCCTGAATCTACTTACTAACGAGTGAAAATTTGCACTTCCCTTGACTGCATTTTACCACCAGTTAGTAATAATCCATTTTAATTATGTTCGTCTATTATGAGCTATCGCTTTATAAAAGTATTATATAAATAAGTAAATTTAATTATCTACAATGTCCAATTATTGTTTAAATGCTATCGTTTGTTATAAAAAGTTATCATTTTGATGTTACAAACAGACGTGTCAATTTTATTAGCATAGTTGCACGCCACGTACACTGTTAATGAGCCGATCATTTTATTTTTAATTGCGATTAATTAAATGATACTTTAAGCGCGATCGAGAACTCGATTGTTGCTTGAAACAATATAAGGTAATGCTGATTAATGAGTAAATAGAACAAAAAGTATTTTATTGTCCATTTTATTTGGATCGTAAATCTCACACTGATAATGTTCGGAATAAATAAACAATGAAGTGTTTTTATGAGACTTAACATGCGATAATTACAAAAGAGCCATGATGAGAAGCTGACCGAGATATCCGTTTCATCTTTAATTCAAGTAAATATAATCGTAAATCCAATTTCAGAGCTCAGTAGGGTTACTCTTGAATCTCGATTAATGCAATATTGGAAATTGGAATCGGATCTATCATTTTTGGTACTCTTAAACACAATGTTAGTGAGTTATTACAGTTTAATTAATAATAAACAATAGACGATTTAATTCGATTTATTGAAATTTGTAGTAACTAAATGTTAATCGCCCGTTATTAATGGTTTCCAGAGTATCCAAAATTGCAAATCCGATTCCAATTTGCATGAAATCGATATTCAAGAGTAACCCTACAGCTTAGAGTACTCCCATTTCGCCTTTGCAGGAATACCAATATTCTACGCCATCTGTTTAATGTATCTATTATTTAATCCAGAATCTCCTGGTTATCTCCTTGAAAATTTTACCTTTTTGCATAATCCAGATTCTCTTTGTTGCACTTTGCTGGGATCTTTATTTTGTTTCTCCGAATCTCACTCCTCAACTTATTGTCCTTTACTATCCATGCTGTAAAATTCTGGAACTCACTACAACGCAGTATTCGTATTAGTCCATCTTCACCTGTTTTTAAAAAGCATTGAAGAGATCATTCCTTTTTCACTGTCTTAAATCTATGATTTTGTCAGCATTTCTTTTCACACTATCAGTTTTTTTTATGTCCTTGTAATTTCAGAGTACACTTGTTCTGTTTCCACTACAACTGTTTACACATAGTGTTACTTTTGGTATTACGTATGTGTTCTCAGATATTTGTACAAGATTAAGTGCGTTAGTTATATATGCAAATATATGTATTTATATACGCACATTTAACGATTTAACATTATTATTTATTTATTTTTTCCTTTTTGTGCAAACATTTTTTTTATTTAATATTTTCATAGGTTTGGCGTACATAATGTATTTATTAATTGTTGATAATTATATATTCTTACTTTATTTATTGTGCACTGTAAGTCTACCATTTACTTTATCAGCTCCTTTGGTGAGCTTGAAGCCATCTCTTTACCTGAGATTACCGTTTTGTACCGTTTGTACAAACCTTTAGTTTTAAAGTTGATGTATTTTTGTGTACAATAAATGATTAAAGGCCACCCAATTGTATCGTAAAATGGTAGGCAAGGTACAATAATGTAAGGACCCCATGCAGGTGCAGATAATGGGTGGCAAATCTATTGCCAATACGGCACATGGAGATGACACACAACCCCATAACACCGAGCCATTAGAATACAGGTACGATGTATTGAAATAAAATTTATTGTCCCGTGTTGGTCCGGGATCCTTTGCAGAATAGACAGTCTGCCTTACTGCCAGGCAGCTCGTAAAAGGAGAGCATAGGCTTACCTTCACTAACAAAGTGACATCCTACTAGGTGGTAGAGTTTCGCTGCGACTCG
This sequence comes from Calephelis nemesis, assembly GCA_002245505.1. Lineage (NCBI taxonomy): Eukaryota > Metazoa > Arthropoda > Insecta > Lepidoptera > Riodinidae > Calephelis > Calephelis nemesis. Next base: position 55,929 of record NJDD01002907.1, read on the forward strand.
TTCGGATTGGTACCACCGCCTCACCTATTCCTGCCGCCATAACGTGCTTGCTATTGACTTGTTCCGGTTCGGAGGATAAGCCAGCCGGTAAATTTACTTTTGCTGGAGGTCTAACATCACGGCCTGCGGTTAGCAACGCACCATTACCACCTTTGATATCTCCAGTGTGAATTTCTTAACGTCAGGAAATCCGTCTGCTTGTTTGCCTTCCAATATCATAAAAAAAGGACGAGGTCCTCAATTCTACTGTATGTTTTATTTTGTATGTTTGTTACGTAATTATTTTGTGATCATTGTTGAGATCATCAACATTAGCGAAAAAATATGTATTATTAAGTATAACTAGTAGTACTAGTAAGATGTTGATGAAATTAAATTTAAAATATTTGAATTTCAAAACAATTTACCGTATTTGACTTATATTGTATTATATACTTATACTGTACTTCTAATATCAAAAAAAATGCGGAGTATATGTTAAGAAGTTTCTACAAGGATATTTAAGGGTCCATGTATGCTAAAATACGTCAGCAATATAATGTTTTTTCATTCAAAACAATCATGGATCTTGGTGACATAAATACACAAGATCAACATTAATATACTTTATAAGGCTAGTGTTTCCAAAACACGACTAATTTCACTTTGCTCGATAGAAAAAAAATAAAAAAGTTAACCCTTTTTTTAAAGCAAAACCCAACTGTCTACTTCAATTATGAAAATATCGACACCAGATTTAACATAAACATAGACAAGTACTATACCTAAAAGATAAGCGTTTCAGTTTTTATACTTTTTTTCAAATTACTTTTATAGTGTCAAAAATAGTGATTTGTCGTTTTAGACGTTTACTTTAGAGCGCCATTGTTCATAGTAATCATGGAACGGGGGAGTGCGGTGATTGGCTCTTCTGGCTGACTAAGTATGGGGCCTTAAGCACACACAAAACCAACATATTCTACAACTCTGTAGTTTGCAAACATTTAATGGTTTTTTATACAAATGAAATATTTACATTAAGTATTTTATTACTGAAATCAACTTTTAATAGATTAAGAAAATAGCTGATACATATAATCAAAATATCTACTTTTTTAAAAAGATTTTAAAAAGACCACGTCATAATTCAAAATGAGAATAAACCAACAAATATATTATATCTAACTAAATAAATAAATAAACAAGAGAGAGACAAAAAACCTATCATTAGATCTATTTCTAATTCTCTCTATGAATATTAAGACATACCTAGCTCTAAAATATTTTTTATAACTTGTTGTGACGTAGGGGTGGCTTAGCTACCACCTACCACTATTTTAACAGAAAATGAACAATCAAACCGTCAAACTTAAGTTTGACTGTGAGTAGGGAGATTCCTGATAACAAGGGAGCTTAAAATAAAATTTAAGACGAAATAACACTATATTTAAAAAGTTAAAAAAGTCTCAATAAAATGTCTTTTCGTTTTCACACTGTATCTACCGGCTCAAAGAAAAATCGTCATGAAGTTATGGCGGCAGGATTAGGTAAGGCGGTGGTACCAATCCGGGTGAGTCGCTGCGAAACTCTACCACCAAATACGATGTCACTTTGTTAGTGACGGTAAGCCTATGCTTTCCTTTTACGAGCTACCTGGCAGGAAGGCAGATGGTCTATTCTGCAAAGGAGCCCGGACCAACACGGATAAGGACAAGGTTCATTTGTAAAAATAATCAATAACCATTGTTAGGAGAGGACAACAACTGTCAGCTTAGCTTTTTAATGCTAAAGCTTTTTAATTAGCTTTTTTTGCTAGCTTAACTTAATAAATGTCTGTGGACAAATTTCACGAATTAAACTAAAAGTAATTAAATTTTATGATTTGATTTGAAGCTAAACCCAACATAGCATAGGCTATGCTTGAGTTATGGGTAAATACCGAATGTGTACATCATATTCTAGTAATAAGCCTTTATTACATGTGTTTGTGATGCGATCATCAACAGACAAATTTTTTTATTTCTATTAAAAAACCTCCAATAATCTGCCTTGATCTTAATTATTTTTTTTAAATCTGTTAGTATTTACAACCCTCTGACTCAGATCGTTTACAATTTGATGTGTGTATCGTGTATGGCAATTAATTAAATGATATTACCCACATTTAGTGCGAGACCTCGATATCGTGGCCGTGGAAAAAATAAGGTAAAGCTGATTAAATAGGACAAAAAATGCGCTTTATTGTCCCATTTCATTGGGATCGTAAATCTCACGTTGGTATTGTTCGGGCTATAAAATGAAGTGTTGGTTTTTATGAGGTTGAATGTGTGATAAAAGGTAAATTATAGAAACGATAAAGTACATTTAGGTGGGCGCTTCCGCTGTTGACATCTCGCATGTAATGATTTTTTCTGTCTGTCTGTATCTGGTTCATCAGTACATATTATAAAACAAAGCCGCGCTCTCTGTCCATATGTTCCTTTGTATGCTTGAATCTTTTAAACTACAGAACGGATTTTGATACAAGTTTTTTTCAGTAGATAACGTGTTTAAAGATGAAGTTTTATATGTATATTATATACCCGTAAGAAGCCGGGGCGGGCCGCTAGTGGGTACATGCTTTTCTTTCTTGTTTACGTTATTGGAATCAAACAAGCAGACGTATTTCTGTAAGAAGTTCAGGGTAAGGAATTCACGCCTAGGAATGCCAAAAGTGGTAATGGTGAGTTGTCAACATGAGACCTGGATGTTATGCCTCGAACAAAAGTAAATATACCGGCTATCTTATCCTCTGATCTTGGCCGATGTTTACCTAGTTTCTAACAGTAAACTCCCCAAGCATATTAATCATATCAGTGTGATTGTCACAGTCGTCGTTTGATTCGGAAGTTAGATCAACTGGTATACTTGCGTAATGGGCTTCACAACTGGTCTTTAGGCAAAGGAAGTCTTTTTCTATCACAGAAAAGTATATTTATTTGCTATTTTATACCATAAAAAGGCACGACATTTTGATTTCAGAATCTATGTTTAAAAAAATAAATATTTGTCTGTATGTACAACAACAATTTCCAAGCGAATGGGCCGATTTGTCTCTTGATTTTAAATTATTTGTGTTAAGTCCAAGAATGGTTCGAGATGTAATATAAAATGGAGAAAACTGCGATACATTTCAATTTTTCCCGTACAAACATGACTGAATACATACATGACAGTTAGCGATGTTCGCCGGGACAGTTAGTATAGGTAAGTTAGAATGGTTTAGACTGATTTATTGCTCCTGTATCTATTTCTCAGCATAACAATGTAATCGATAAATGTGGCATTATTTATTTTGTGAACTTTAATTAACAAAACTATAATGTTTACAAAATAGTAGGTGAGCTGACGTACTATGTTGTCCTATGTGTCCTTTGTGTTTGTCCTAATGTTTAATTATGAATATTATTTTTTCATGGTTACCCAGCATTATTTTATCTTCTGAATCTTCTCCTGAAAATATTTAACAGAAAAAAAGGAAAAGCTAAATTGCTTTATCTGTTCAAGAGTGGTGCGATGACCAAGGGATCATTTTACTGTAATAATAATATAAAGATCATGTAATACATTATATAATATTGGCTGTCCTGCTTGAAACTCAACTCATTATTTTACGCGATATCACTACGTAGTATAAAACAAAGTCGCTTCCTCTGAACCTATGTCCCTTTGTATGCTTAAATCTTTAAAACTACGCAACGGATTAGGATGAAGTTATTGAAGAGGAAGTTTCATAATATGTATGTAACCGTGCGTATTTGCCTTTGCGGGTATTACCCGACATCTTGGAATTATCTTCATTACTTATTGACTACGTTGTATTGACATATAGATTAAAAAAATAACGTGTCAACTCCATTGCTTCAATGGATTGTAGGTAGGTATTTTTGTCAACTAGGCTTAGTTTCCAAACTATTCCACATTTTTTACAGCAAATCAATTAAAACATGTCTTCATATCTCCCTTATTGAAATGGCTTTTGAAATACAAAAAGCAATGGTTAAAAAAATCCCATACCCAGATTTTAAAAAATATACCACGATACATAATAGATTATCAATCTATGATATTTTTACCCTATTACCTATTTAATACGAGATTATTAGACAAACAAAAATAAGCTAGATATAGGTAGTAAAGTTGCGATGCCTGTTATAAAACTGGATTGTTATCTCCCACGTGAGTAAGCTCTCCCACAACCACACCGTCCAAAGTCATACTACTTAATTCGGGTACTCTTCCACGGTCACGTCACGTAAGTAATAATAAGCCAACTCTCGTCCCTTACTGGTAGGTAGGTAGGAATGCAGTAGGTGGAAATGCTACCAAAACGGTCCTACATACCTACTTAGTGAGACCAGCACGGGGAAAGAAAGACATGAAATTAAGTAAGCTTTCATACCTTTGGTTTTCAGACATTAATACATTGTGTATATCCCCGTGTCTCGTATAAGAAAGACATGTGAACTTTTGGAATAATTATCAATTGGGCTACTATTATAACAAATTTTTAAAAATCCACTTGGTTAATAGACCATACTTACAAAGATATTAGACCAAAATAATTACAAGTTTGTTTTAGTTTATTAGTTTTAGTTTTTTAGTTTATAAAAAAAGCAATGAACAACGTATTTGTTGTTCAAAGTTTTCTATAAGGGACGAACCTAAATTTGAGGAGTTTATGAGATGAGTTCTACTTTCAACATTCTAAATTCGTCAGCAAAGCGTATCGACGATAAGATTGTAATAATTTCGGTAAGCTCACAAAGTTTTTTAAGATAACAAGGAACATAATTAGTGTGTGATCTCCCAACTATTAGGGATAGTTTTATCAGTCCAGACATGGTTAAAATTGCAGGCAATTGTTAATACAAGATGAGGTGACGATTGGAGGAAAAGGTACCGAAATGACAGTGATGATGACATAAGTACAAACATTGATTTGTAAATCAATTATTTTTTATTGACTGGTCTACCGAAAAAAGGAGGATAAGTATTAAATACATTTAAGCAGCTCATATAACTATGTATAAATTAGAAATTTGTGTCTAGAAAGTCATCAGTTAAATTGTGGCTGTTAATATTATTATTAGTATGTTTTAACATTATTTATGAATAAACATAAAGCAAACTTTAATATCAACTTCAACCTTTGAACCGTGTGCTTATACCTGTACTATGTTAGAAAAAGTGTTGCCTCAGTACAATACAGCTATAAAGCTTTATAAAACATTTAGTGAAGGCCGTTTTTAGATATTGTTAAATTAAAAACTATTGTCTCGTATCGAACATTTCTCATAAAAACTGCAATTCTTATATTTCCCGCTACAGTTTATAAGCTAAAGCAACCTGCAGTTACTTTGTAAAACAATTTCATTCATAAACCTAAAAATACAATAAAAGAAGGAGCGATTAAAGTTTAAATTCCTTGTTATTAATGGCCTAGCGCGGCTAAGATTGAATATCTGTTGTAGTTTTTGTTTATTTGATAGCACCGATGCACTGCTAACGCAGCACACGCAGTCGGTGCAGTCGGTTCGCGGCGCGTGCGACACGCACATTGCGACCAAAAGCTCGAGCATCCTAGCTAATGTGACCTCACCCTAACATTCCGATAAATCGGATTATTCGACTACAAAAATTCGAATTATTCCAAAATAAAATTTCGAATAATTCCAAAACAAATTTTCGAAATTTAAAATTCGAATTTTTACCGCAATATAAATTCGAATTCCCCTAAATGTATCCGTGTGTATACTTCGAATAACGTTAAGTTCTACATAACGCATATATAACCTTCCACTTGTTGGGTGCATATTATTAAACTGATTTCAGTTTCAAATCGCAGCCCATTTTTCATGACCGCATTGAATTTTAAATTTCTCTTTATAAACGAGCTTATTTTTGTTTCTGTGATCTATTTCCTGTCGTATGTTGCTGAGTGTAGTTTTGTGGCTTATCATTTTTTAATGTGCAGTGAAAATCCAGAATGGGGTAAGTAAATTTATATTTATAAACTGTATGATTATAAATTAATTCAGTTTTGTTCTCTGTTACACAACACTTTTTTTATTTGACATGAGCAATATCGTTTAAAGATTATTTTAAATTTGGTTATAAAAATATTTTCATTCAAAAGTAAGTTATAATAATGGTTTCAGTTTATCGTTTGCGGATTTGAAATAAAATTTTGAACTCAATCATCTAATTAATGCATAATATAATAATAATGGTATTGATATTATTCTTACATCAAGAGCTATTATTGAATTTTCACTTTATAACATTTTATTCGCGTTAACAAAAATCAACATTAAGTCACATTTTTGTGTCTTTTGAATCTGAAAAAAATACTCAGCAGTATTTTATCACAATTCATATCAAAACTACTTACTGATAATTCAAAAATAGCAGACATGACGGGGCATATAACGAAAGATTAAGAGACTCTTTCTAAAGTCTCATGACATAATATAACTAGAAATGTGGCTTTCAGGTGCGTCGGAAGTACGAGTTCAAACCTCAATGACAAATAGTTTCCTTATTTCTAAAATCGTTTATTAATAATAACGATGTTACCATTTCAATTGTGTGTATATGTATGTCAAACGAAAACTTAAAATAATAAAATCGCAAGGAACGTATTTTTAATCAAATAAAAAAAAATTAATCTAATATCAAATGACCGAAAGCTAAAACCCATTATTTAAATAACCATATTGTTTTTTACCATTCAACAATTTAAAAAAAAGTAACTACAAAATTTGGATCAATTTATTTTCATACTCTAATTTCAAATCAAATCAAATCAATCATTTATTGCTTCTTCTGTCACAAAAAAGCTATTACAAATTATTTCTCTTTATAACAATGAATAGCGTCTATGTTTTCTTTTAGTCTTAGACTTATAATAAGATAATTCAGTCCACTGACCCCTTTAACAAATAAACAACAGTTTATTCTTAAGATCTTTTAATTTTAGCCGTTAATTTTTCCCGCGCCCAGAATTAATTTTCATAAATTTAAGGGAAGAAAAGATTTCACTACTGACAAACGAAAGTTATGAGCGTTATTAAAATTAATATTTTTAATTATTTATACGGGATACTCGACAAATAAAATAAAAGGAGATCGTGAGTATCCCGTATAAATAATTAAAAATGTTAATAATACGCGACGTTTTAAGTTTAAAATCTTATGTTATAAAAATGTAAACTTCATCTGCAAGTATCAGTTAATTTAATATTATTACTTTTAAATGTATAAGAGTCATAACTATCGACGTCATAGAATAAATCAGGAATAAAAAAATACGAGTTATGAGTTCAGTAGCTAAACTTTACAGACACAATGGTCGCTAGTTCAATTCCTGTTAGATTAGATTTTAAATTTTTCGTTTTTTAAACTTTTCTTCCTTAAACAAAACGTAGAACCCGGAACCTTACCTAGTATTAAATTACATCATATTGAAAGAACACCTAAATCATTTCGTTACAGAAAACTAGAACAATACCTAATAAAATTTTTTTAACACGTTCACTGCGACATCGTTTTTGAAGAACTTTCAGCTAGTGAAACTAAAGATCTCGAAACTAATTTATCCTCGCGCCGTAAACCTTCCCTCTCTTGCGTCTACGAGGCGTACGATTCCATGAGTATTAAAATGTCTCCTAACGCAAGTTATGAAAAAAAAAATCTGTACGTTAGGGACCTAATCCATCTCTAATTTTTTTTATTATGTCTATGAACTCACCTTCAAGCAGGATACAAATATGTATATTTGTCTTGCTCATACATAAAGAACTTTACAAGTTAGAGCAGGGAGTGAAACAACGGGATTTTAGTCCACGCACAAAACGAAAGTACTGCAAGAGATCTGATAGATCTCGTAATACGAACGTGTTAATAGTTGCTAAGTAGACTAAGTAATGTCATGTTCCGGTCCGGAGGGTAGACACAACTGTAGTGTTAATCGTAAAATAAGGAAAACTATTGACTATTACAATGGAGCTAACAATGAACGACATATTTTTTTTAAATAAAATAAATAAGTATTCCTGGACAAGTTACACAAATTATATCTAATCCTATAGTAAGCAAATTATATGCTTGTGTTATGAGTGTCAGTCAACGATAATAATACATAGAAATACTTAGGTAGCGGAATAAAGTTAATGAACACCCAGACCTGGAAATGCAGACATCTAAATGTTCATCACAAAAATGCCTGCCCCTGTCGGGAATCGAACCCGAGCCTCGCGGTTGGTTAGGTTAGGCGTGTACGCTAGCCACTCGACCAACGAAACGGTCATGTACTTTAAAACAGGCAACATAAGGTTCTGGCGACATTTTCTAATTTTTTATACTTGTTTAAAGGAAGTTCTGTAATAACACTGGTCAGCTTATCGTTGAAAAGTATAAATCAATCCAAAAAGGATTTGTAAATTCTATGGAGACGACTTACACACGGCTAGGTTAATTTTGTTTCTCGTACTCGTACTTACATCGAGCACATCACATTTTTTTTCAGAAACATTAGATTCTCGTAAATGTATTGAAAATTCATGCTTAAAATATTTGTTTCTTTAAATTTTTCTCTGAAAGAATCCCTTACATTAAAAATATGAATAGCTCTAATACTTTCAGATGTATACACATTTGAGAGCAAGTAATTAGGGTTGATTATAGAAACCTGAATATCTCAGAAATGAAAATAGCGTTCCTAACAAAATGAACTGTGTTTGATATACAATTTAAAATCTCATCTAAATATTAACATAATCAATAAATAAGAAAATAAAAAAAAACATGCGACTTGTTTGTCATAAAACGAAAATATTGTAACACCAATTTTGCTGAACCTTTTAATTTTTCCAAACTTTTAATAATCATAATAACTATTCACAACATATCGCATGTATCATCCACGCTTAACTATTATGATATTGTATATTCTTCGGAAATCTGGATTACGTAGCTTCCATAATGCAAAAAACCTCCATAACCGTGAAGTATAGAATCTTAGAGAATACATCCTAAATGTTGAGTGTGAAATGCATTGTAATATAGTGGCAGTAGATAATGTATTGACCCCACTCTCCTTAGGTAAAAGGAACTGGCAAAAACCGGTGGTACTTAACACTCATGATCGCTTGAATGTATGGAAGAGCAAGGAACTACACGGTCGATTTTATTGAGTTCTTCATGGGCCTGATGTCGATATACTAGCGTCCCTGTCTTGGTTATGATTCGGTGATCTCTTTGTTGAAGCTGAAGGTTTTGCTTGTGCAATTGCAAACGAGGTTGTCAGGACGAATTACTATCGGAAATACGTCATAAGCTATGGCACGGTTGATTTGACTTGGTTGTCGTGGAGAGGGGGCTGAGTAACTGGGGTCGAGCCGGACCTCCGATAAAACTGATTCGGACAAGGGAGGGCGCTCCTTAGTACCCCTCTCTGTTCAAGAGGGGACACGAGGAGCGCACACAGGGAGGTAGGCCACTTGACCCACCTGGGATGGGGGCAGCACGGCCCGCGGAGAACCCCTTCTCGTTGCGGCAGGTAAAGGGATGCCTGTCGCCATTGGAACCCCCTAAGTGGCACACACTGTGTTTCTTCTAACGATGTGAGGCCCCTGTGGAGAGGGGCTGTCAGAAGGCTATCGAGGAAACCAGATCCGCGGGGTAGAGGAAGTTTGCAAAAACTTCTCCACAGCCCCGTTACCTGGCGAAGGGTAGGACACCGTGGTTTTAGTCAGTAGGAGTCTGATATAACCCGTCACTTGCTCTGAAAGTGATAATGGTTATTCATGATGGATTTCTACACCAAAAAAAAATTCGAGCATGCCAACATCCTGGTGAGAGACAGAGAGATCTATTGAACATATTACTTCCGGTTGTTCTGATCTTGCCAACGGTAAGTACATGCACAGGCATAACCAAGTAGTCATGATAATCCTCCAGCAACTTGCTCTTCGAATGGACTTGTCGGTTTCGAAGTGCCTATAGTACTATAAGTATACATCGGAGCCAGTTCTTGAAAATCGCCATGCAAAGCTCTACTGGGATCAGTCTGATATCACAGACAGGACTGTCGCTAATAAGCCTAACATCGCGCTGGTAGATCGGTTGGAGCACCGGGATTTTCTTTGTTGATATCACTGTCCCATGTGACGTTAACCTCGTGAAAGCTGAGATTTTTTTTATTAAAATACATAGGCTTGACTCACGAGTAATCCGACGTATGAGATATTGACTCAGCAACAATTGTCCCGATAGTCCTGTCAGTAAACGGTCTTATAGTGAAGAGTCTCGACCAACACTTTAAGAGACTCACTCTGCAACCCTGGGTTAAGAGCCGGATTCAGAAAGCTGCTATTTGGGGACTGCACGCATTGTGCGGAGATTCCTCAGATATACTTACCACTGACGGTTTAGTTGTAAGACCACCGTCTTTGGGACTCTATTTTTTATGTTTATCTATCTATATATATAAAAATCAATTGCTGTTCGTTAGTCTCGCTAAAACTCGAGAACGGCTGAATCGATTTCGCTAATTTTAGTTTTGAATTATTTTTTCAAGTCCAGGGAAGGTTTAAAAGATAAGAAAAAGGAAAAAATTTGCGAGAAAAATAAGAAAAACAACATTTTACTTTTTCCCATACAAACTGAACGGGTGGAACGAAGTTCGCCGGGACAGCTAGTATTTTTAATATATTTTTATTTTAATGTGTAAACTTATAAAATACGAAATAATGATACTAAATAACAATAGTAATGATAAAAATTATGTACTCTTTATTGTATAACTAAATCATAAAAGTGTCAAATTTCAATTGTCATTGACAAAAACATGTAAACTTTTAAAACCTCCTTATGACCCTAAAACACTTTCTGTGCGATTATATGCGACATGCTCTATGCTAAGTTTCGGATACGCTGTTGGAGAATATGCTTCAACTCCTAAACTAGAGTGATTTTTAGCACTGGCAGTGTGATAGGATATCTCTTTGTCGCACAAATCATCCGAGGTCATCCCAGTCATGCTCTATAGGGTTCAAATCAGGCCTACGCACCGGCCATTCCATGGGACTGATATTTACTTCTTGAAAGAAATCATTCACTTTTTGCGAGTTGGAAGGTCGGGCACTTTGGCTACTCAAGGTCCCATTTTCTATGAGCACCAGCTCTTTGCGATTTTGTTAAGAAGTTTTTTTACGCTTTATTCTTGCTATCGTAACGTCCTATTGACAACAAAGTTAAAAACTGATGCATGGAATACACTGTTCTTTCTTCAAAATACACTCATTTCTACTTTTAGTATGTTTTGTTCCAGGTCTTGGTAAAAAACCAAGAAATTGCATTATTTGAAAATATATTAAATTTTGAAACAAACGCAGTTCGTTTATTTTCTTAGGAACGATGTTTTTTCTTGAAAATATTCAGGTTTCTTTAACCGCCCCTTATTGCTTGCTCTCGAGTGTAGTTATAATAATCCCATTCTAAATGAGTTGTGTACGTAGTAACTAGCGGAATACAGTGGAAATGTAATTAGGTCAACTGTGAAATTAGTTCAGTTGTATTCATATTTCATTTTAATACTATGGAAAATTTTACAGTAATACAAGTTTTCTCCCCTCTCCCTTCCGCTTCCCTATTATAGAAAACTCTCCTTTAAAAAAATCCTAGTATAGTCTGTGTCTCTGCCTATTACGTTTTCACAGCTAAACCGCTTCGTATATACTCGTAATATGCACATTAAAGGCCCTTATTCAAATACATGCTACTTTATTTTTAAGGAAAGAAACCTTAAATAACAACAATTTTAGCGTAGTAAAATTACAAGAAACCGACTTCGTTGTCAATAAGTAAGTCATCTAGGCACAAAAAAAGGTATATTCCTTAATTTCCTTGGGATATCATCATCAGATCCATACCTAGTAGCAATGGGACAACTTAAGAAATGCACTCTTTCAAAAACAAAAAAACTATTAAAATCAGTTCAGAAACGACCTCCTTCCTTTTTGGAAGTCGGTTAAAAAGGAAAATAATAGTTTGTGGGATTCGGAACTAGTCGATGTTAACGAAGTTGCGGGTAGATAGATGGTATTTTATATCAACGGGAATGTAGTTAAAGGCTAACGGAAATCGTCTATGGAAATCTGATTCAAGGCAGAGCAAACATCCAAAACTTCGCGTCTCGAAAGCTTTAACCGTCGGACAAAGTTCTCTAAAGCTTTAGCACAAACAAGTGAATTTCTATTCATAGCCTACGAGGCTTTTATTGGTTTTGAGAAAATTTCACAATTTAAATAAATACAGACAAGCATCTATCTATCGCCTCTGTGGTCTAGCGGTCCAATGGTTAGACTTGACTTGATGAGGATCGGGTTTGAGTCCTGGGTCGCTCAACAAAAAGAAAATGTGGTATTTCCAATTTTCTAACAAAAAAAATTTTGCTCGGGATTGGATATGTAACCAGGTGATAGGCTTGCTACCTATCACATTGTGGGTGTCACATTTTAAGTGTCTTCGGCTAGTCGTGGGTGCCCTACCCACGACTGTGCCTCTGCTTACCGTTTCTTACTTACTTTTTTTTAAGAAAAGCAAATACAGGTTTCTCATACCCAAGGAAAGATACTAATAGTAACCAGCGCTCTACCATACTCACACTTTCTCTCTCTGGTCTCTGGTTTCCTAATCTCTGGTCGTACTAGCAGAGAGCTTTGTACTTGTTCATATATATAAAAATCTAATCATGCCTGAATGGATAGAGCAATCTTGCTAATTCTTTATTTGTTGTACTATATTTTAATGTCAGAAGAAAAAATTTCCCGTGTTGGTCCGGGCTCTACGGACCGTCTACCTTCCTGCCAGGTAGCTCGTAAAAGGCGAGCGTAGGCTTACCGTCACTAACACCGTGACATCCTACTAGGTGGTAGATTTTCACTGCGACACGCCAGGATTGGTACCACCGCTCTACCTATTCCTGCCGCTTTAACTTGCCGTTGTCGTGTTCCGGTTCGGAGGATAATGTATCCGATAAACTTACTTTTGCTCGAGGTTGACCCTTGGGTTGGCAACGCACCATTACCACCTTTGTTGTCTCTAGGTGGCGTGAATTTCTTACCATCAGGAAATCCGTCTATCTGTTTGCCTTCCATTGTCATAAAAAAAACTTATGAAAGTAAAACTGGGTGAATTATAGCGAAAATGAGAAAAACATTGCTTTAACCCATACAGGCTGTTAATAGTTGTTAATGTCTAGCGATACGAAGTTCACCGGATCGGCTAGTACTATACCAAAATTGGTAATGACAGAAGTGACACAAGAACATCGTTATTATCTGTGTGGAACCGCGAATTTACGCAAAAATTTCATGCTTTTATGTGAAAATTATATATTTCTAATATGCTGATGATGAATTACTGTAACTTTGTAATAATTCGTTTTATTTCTGTTTTATAAACTGTAATACATCATACACATCCATATGTCTATTTTATACATTTGTCCATTTATTTGTTATTTTTTAACCAGCTATAAGAAGGAGAGGGTTATCAATCCGAATGAATGTTTTTTTGAATGTTTTCTACGTGAATACTCTTTCAGTAAAGAACAGATTTCTATGGCTATATGTTAATAAGGTAGATCATAATTTTGATGTGATCCTATATATATTTGCTCACGATCAAGCTAGTGGTTAAGTTATAATAATGCATCAATTTTCAACTGTCTCTCATAGGGTGAACCTCTTAACAATAACATGTACACAAAATCTATAACACAATACCTACATGTAAAAATCGTTTTATAAACTACGTCTTGGACTTCTAACACCGACTAACTGAGAATGGTGGTAATTTTATTGCGCACTCACTAAACTATATTTAAGTTATCGCTATCTTCTTTCAACGAAAGTAATAAAAAGAGACGAAACATTTTCAGTGCTGTCAGATTAGTCTGTACACGACATCTCTACAGGCGTTTAATCTTTCATTCGGAAAACATTGAAAACAAACATCACAATTTGACATGTCCTAACCATAATGATATGTCTAAAATTTTCAATCTCTTTTGTTTTTGCTTCATTTAAAAAAGATGCTTCTAAAATAACTATAGTTTTAAAACAGCGGAACTACCACCAATATCAAGTCAACTAAACTATGTGTATTACTTTTTTTTAAATTTCAATTGTATGCTTTATTTGTTTGTGTAACTTTCTAAGACTTTTTTCATGTGTTTTCTGGTTGGTTCGATTTAAATTTGAACAGAGTCCAATAAATGTCAAAATAATAAATTAGTTCCTTGCATAAATTAGTTCCCTTAGACAATATTTGATAGGAATCAGAGTCAGCCTTTTGCAATTTAATTTAGATTGAATTATTGACAAAGGCAAAACTTTGAGAACAGCTGAACTTAAGAGTATTATTATCATTTTTATAAATGTCTTATGATCCCTCATTTGCATACTACATACAGTGTTGCAAAATACTAAGGTTTTTAATTACTTTCTGAGTCCTAGACAGCAAAATCGATAAGGCTAGAACTTATGATGTTTGATAAGTCAATTTAGAATAAATTGTAAGTGCCGCTTTGATATTGATGTTGAAACACATTAGTTCAATATCCGATGATTCCGTTCTAAGGTCAGACCTTATTCATTTTATTAAAAATCAAAGTTTCTTAGTATTATCTAAATTAGGTTTAAAGTACAGAAGTAATTTTTAATCTTTTCAATTTCATAATTTTAACAAAGTTAAACTAGTAGGAACTATTTTCGGGTATCAGTACAAACAGATAAAAAGACAAAATTACTGTCACTAAACAAACGTACATATATACAAGAACAAAAAAAACAGTTATTGTGTACTATCGCCGCATTTAAATTACACATTTTAATATTTCATTTAAAATCCAAATTTCCCATATTTTAATAAAATATTTATCTACTAACAACAACAAAAGCTTTTACAGGTTTTGTCTATTGCAATAATCAAAATATATTAATTATCCCTTTGATTTCTTAAATTTCATTATTATCCACAATTAATAAACTTAGACCAAAATACAGGTTTGTTTTTTTGCAGAAAATTGTCTGAAAAAACTGCCAGAAAAGTGTCTGCCTTGAGTGTATTTTCTGCAAAAAACATCAAATAAATAATATCTTCAACAATTTCATAGTACTAGCGAGTTTTGCAGTCGTATATATTTTGGAACATCTATCCTACATTGGGGATAGTTGCCTAGCCCGTATGAATAACGATTGGGATAACCGCCGATAAACAAGGCGAAAACTTTGATTGCATTTTGACATTCCATGAGGCAAAGTTAGCCAAGTGATGAAAAGTATATTTAGGTACATTTTATTTTATTACGCACCAGAATTTAATAAATTTTTGGAATTTCGTAGTAAAATTAATTAAGTGTATATTTGTTTCAAGCCCTTGGATTTTGGCGAATAGTTTGATTTAAAAGATAATGCGGCTTAGACTAATTGTATCTTAATACTAGCCAAACCGGCGAACTAATGATCTCTTTTTGATGTGCTTGAAAGTACAGTGATTACGGAACATAATATCGTGTGACCTTTAAACTATGATCTATCAGCTACGTCCCAGTTTTTTCATCAGATCCTTGTCATCTAATTTTCGTCATAAGAAAATATTAATATGAATACATTTTTTTAATTCTGATTCTGATTATTTTGCCAGATCCAAGAAAACATTTGATAAAGAATAAACAAAATTATTAAATTTCGGGTTTATCTTGAGTGAAATTAGTTAATTTAGGTGGGAACTAGATTAATTTTTTTCAATAAAAGTCCACAAATAAAATAATCATGAAGAAATCAGTATATCGTGTATTTCCTCACTGCCGTCAAATCTCACTAGATGAGCTTGAGTAACGAAGCCACCGCTTTACTCAAGACCCTGACCAGACATGACGTTGTACATAGTGTCTAATGACTGTATATGAATTAACGAACCTGACATTGGCTAAATAAGTCGTGAAAACGATCGAAAGCCATATTTATAAAAAAAGACGAAGAAACAGGAAGAATAAAATAACAGCATTGTTTTGATATCACAGATTTAATTGAAAGAATTGGTAGTTCTTCGTAAGACCTTGTTATTGTACGTCATATAAGGTACCTTTATTTAGAACACTTTATCATTTCGCATACATTATCGCCCTATGTTTGTCCGGGTTCTCTATGTAGAATACACCAACTGCATTCCTGCTTGGTACCTTGTTAGAGGCGACCACAGGTTTTTGCAGACAAAACCAATAATATTATAGTACTGTGAAACAATTATCGTGACAGGTAGACTTGTACATTAGGCCTAACACTACTGCTTCTTAACACGAACGCACCGTAGATTTGAACATTAGGCTCAACACTCCAACCACAGGACAGCAACGCACCTATAACCATCTTGGGTGGCTGGGGCCCTTGGGCGCACAAAAACTTGGGGTCCAAATCAAACTTCACATTTTTTCACTATGATGATTTTTGTAAAGAATGTCACTTTCTATGCTCATAATTATTGACAAATCACTTAGTTGTTCTTAAGCTGCGAAATTGATCGCTCCCGAATTAGGGCTACAAAAAAAAGATAATGCACCCAACCAAAGCATTTTTAGGTTAAAAGTAAGTGAAATGGTCAATCCTTCGGGACCTTCTGAGTATAGGGGCCCTGGGCACTGGCCCCGTGTTACCTTATGGTAAAGATGGTTTTGCCTATAACATCTAAAGTCTTGTCAGGTAACACCTGGGGATCCATCCGTGTGCTTGTTCAATTTCTTTTAACATGAAATAAAAGCTCGTCGCGCATGCAATATCAACTGACAGGAAAATGTCAATAGGCTTCGAATTGGACGAAAAAATGGAAAGGGTTCCCGGAAATTTGCAATAAACAAACTTAATGAAATACCATTCACTTTTACGAATGTTGCGGAATTTCGCTCTAGTTTATGAAATGTTATATTTTTTATAGGATAGGAAGGCAAAGAAGTACAAGAATTCCTTGTAAGAGATTCCCGCCGCCTATGGACACCATAATTGGCACTGGTATTTCCTGATGGCAGGAAATACGAGTATTTAAAATAAAATTTTAAATGTTTTTTGTTAAAATAAAAGCCACTTTTATATTTTGGACTGTAAGATAAAGGGTCAAACATAGGATTGCTTAAGTATAAATGTGTGTTCAGCATCTATACATCTGTATTTTCCCCTTGATATAGAGATATTGCCGTACCGTACCACCAATACTCAGACGGTAGACGGTTCACCGTGATCGATACTAGCTATTTTTATATATATAAAAATATAATATACTT
Organism: Calephelis nemesis; assembly: GCA_002245505.1. Lineage (NCBI taxonomy): Eukaryota > Metazoa > Arthropoda > Insecta > Lepidoptera > Riodinidae > Calephelis > Calephelis nemesis. The sequence goes on from NJDD01002907.1 coordinate 73,291, forward strand.
TTTTTGTTTTTATAAAATACTAGATAACCCGACAGATGGTATGTCTTTACTGTTTGGATTCTTATTTTTTAAATATTCCGCTAAACTAACAAATTAAACATTTTAGAAATACCTTCTTTTGATTATAAACAAAACAAAAAAATAATATCTGAATAATTTCTGCGTTCACGCGTAATACCTAGTAAAATCAAGATTAATCCATACTAATGTTGCGAATATCTATCTATAGCTCTTTCACCGTTAAACTATTGAACCGATTTTGATGATACGCATATTGTATCAAAAGATTCGATTTATAACACAGGCTAAATTATTTTAAAAACAATCAACTTTTAAAATGACTAAAATAAGGACGAAAGTTTATATAAAAATCATAACTTTTCTACGCTGACCAAGTAGCGGGCACATAGCTATTTTTTATCCTTATAAAATAACATGTCCTGACTGACTGATTCATCATCGCCGAGCAAAAGCTATTAGGACGATCTATTAAGGACGAAATTTTGAAAATTCTAGCCCTAAGAGGTTGAAAATTTGTATGAACATCGCTAGTTTTCAATTCAGAGACAGGAAACTTTATGTTTGGGCTACTTATCAAAAATAAGTAGATACGTATTTAAGCGTTTCTAGAAATTCTAGCTTTAAGGGGCTGAAACAGAGGTTGAAAGTTTGTGTGCAAAATCCTTATTATATTATAACATTTAACAGGTAGTTTCGTATATGGATGAAGAGTAACTTAAATACCTAAACTAAAAACTGCGAGCAAAAATACATTTTCCTACAACGAGGTCATCATTGTCAGATCCTTGTTTACATACTTTATACCAATTCAGTGTCAATCAATCAATAAATGCCTATCATTTAACCCTTTCGTAACATAATCCGAAGCCCTACGCTACCGTACGATTACTAACTCATTACTGTCGTGACATATAATACTGTAGTTAACGAGTAACACGCAATACATGAAGTTTATGACGGTTAAAACATATGAAATTAATAGCTGTTATCTTTATATTATCTAGCTATTAATATTTAATATTTTCCTAAATTACGTAGGACGCACATGCATTTATTATATTTACTGTTATTTGTCTATTTATGGTCTGTTATGTGTCTTTCATAATCTACCTTGCTGTAATAAGCTGTTATTTGTCTAATTTACCTTGCTGTTTTTAGATGTTGCCTGTCTAATCTACCTTGCTGTTATTTGCTGTTTACTGTCAAATTTACTTAGCGTAATTATCTGTAGTGGGTCTGATCATTGTTGTGCTGTTCTTTGTTTACCTGGTTATTATTATCTGTTATATATATAATCTACATTGTTATTATTAGGTATCCGACATGTTTTACATTTACACAGCGATTATTATCTGATACGTGTTTAATATACTTAGCTATTGATCTCTTTTGTTATTTATCTTACTTACCTTCATTTATTAGGTATTATTTACCTTCATACCTGTTAATGGACATTAGCTGCTTTCTATTCCTATCTATTATGTTTTTTATTTACTGATACATTTTAAGCTGTTGTTTGTTACCTGAACCTACCAATTACCATTATTTCTTTATTTTTGATACTAAGAAAAGTTCACAGCATTTTAATACAATTAGAGAACTAGAGATATATATTCACAACTTTGACCAATTACGAATATTCATTTTATAAATCAAACTTCAATTATATTAGATAATATCTACTCATTCATTAATTAATGTTCGTAATAAATCTTGAGTTAGTAATGGAAGTATAATGAAAGAATAATAAGACCATGATTAAGCGCAGGTAAACTGCAAAACACGACTTCATCTATTTCATTTTTTCGAAAAGATCGGCGTCTTCTGCAGAATAGTCAATCTGCCTTCCTACCAGGCAGCTCGTAAAAAGGCGAGCATAGGTTTGCCGTCATTAACACCGTGACATCTGACTAGGTGGTTGAGCTTCGCAGCGACTTGCCTAGATTGGTACCACCACCATATAACATCAGTGCTTGTCGTTGACGTGTTCCGGTTCTGAGTATAAGGCAGTCCTTAAACTTAGTTTTGCTCGAGGCATATTATCCCGGCCTCATGTTGGCAATGCACCATTACCAACTTTGTCATCTCTAGGCGGTGTGATTGTCTTACCATCGGGAAATCCGTCTGCTTGTTTGCCTTTCAATATCACAAAAAAAATTGAACCAAGTAACAAAAACTCAAAGTTTTCCTATTTCTTTATAATCGAGTCAAATTAGTAGTATCGTATATGGAGTATCGTATATCGTAATTAATCTGGAACGCTTATCGAAGAAGTTATATACTTTTATCGGAAAAAAGAAAAGCAAAATTTAATGTAAATAGGTCATTCCGAATATTCTTAAAAACGAAGATAGGAGCAGGGTGTCCATTCTACCATAACCTGCCAAGAGAGCTTTCCACTTGTTCAGATACATCTTACAAGTTTCATTTTTTTACTCTGTGGTCTAGCGGTTGGACTTTACTTCTTGAAGTCCCAGGTTCGATCCCTCGGTTGGGCAGAAAAAAATAATTAGAAAATACATGTTTTAAATTTTCTAATAAAATTAACGTTGCCCGGGATATGTGTAGGATTGGATACGTGCCCGGTTGGCGATAGGCTTCCGAACTATCACATTGTGTCTCCGCCTTCGGGGATAAGGGTGTGAAGGTACTTACTTGAGATAATTAGTAATAACTACTACGTTTCTAAATACCACTAATCACGATAGGGTCTGTACATCCCTATGTCGATAGAAAAACTATAAAAACACAAGGACTAAAGTCTAGTAAGCGCCGATAGTTTAGCCATCAATAAGCGTATGTGAGCTGTTTGTATCGAATTACTAAATAGCTCAATACCCGTTTAGTAATTCCTCATGCGAGAAACGATTACTAACAATCCCACCATTACAAGGGGTTTGAATTTATTGTCATAGGGAAAGGACCAATTTTCGATACGCTGAGGACTTTGGTTAGATATCACATTAGATATTACACTACAATTTGTGTATGTGTATATATATAATCTCTTCTGTGGTCTATTGGTCTATGGTCTAGACTCTAGTGGTTCGGTGTTGGGCTTCACTTTATGAGGTTCCGGGTTCGATACCCCGGTAGGGCAACAATTAAAAAGGCGTTTTTTTTAGTTTTCTGATAAAAACAATTTTGGCCGGTTGACGATATTCTTGCCACCTATCATATAATTCGGCTAGTCTAGGTGCCCTAATTGTAATTCTGCTTATCTCTTCGGGGATTCAATCGTGAAGATACTTTTTGTGTTTTAGTTCGGATTTATAATTAAATAGAATTCCTGAAAGTATAAACTTTATTTAGTAAATCTATTAATTAATCAAAACAAATTAATAATTAAATAAATTTAAAATCTACCATGATTTGGTTAACAATCAAAAATATCACTTTATATAAATAAATAAAAAGTTAAAACATTGTGTGAGAGGTCAATGTACCCTGGTCGGAACGAAAATTTTACTATAGCTAGATGTTTAAAAAATGTCTTGTTATATGCAGGTACCTACTTCCTTGTTCAATCTCGTTCTCATCTCGAAATTTCGTTCTAAAAAATATTCCAAAAACTAAAACCTGCAATCAAAAACTGAACTATACAAAAAATAGAAATAACATTTTAACTAAACAGACTAGAAAAAGGACATCGTAATATTATAATAGAAGTTCCGACTGTCGTTTTATCGACTTTCAAGTAGTTCTAAAGCACTTTGCGCTAAGATTAAATCCACAAGACTTAGATGCAAAATACTTTATTGACTCAAAGATTCTTTATTCACTTAAAATTCCTAGCGCTGAAGGAAAAACTCACTTGAAAGTTTAAATGTTTGTGTGATTAACCAATGATTTTTAACGAATTTTGATGATTCTTTTTTTGTAAAGGTTTGTTTTAGAATTATGTTCTCGTTATTTTTTTTAATACAGCATTAATCTCTTTGTGAAGTAAACTTAACAACTCATTTTATATATTGGAAAACTATTGATTTGAAGTTTATATTGTAACTGAAAAAAGTTTTTAATAATTACGTAAAAGACAAAGCAACAGCGAACAACTAATGAATAATAAATTTAGATACAAATCAATAAAAAAGTATCTTCACCCCCATATCCCCGAAACAGTAGGCAGAGGCACAACCAGGGCACCCACGACTAGCCGAAGACACTAAGTCCCACAATGTGATAGGTGGCAAGCCTATCGCAAACCGGGCACATACAAATCAATGACGGTTAAAAAGGTTATAAGTCTAATTATAGCATACTTAGGACAACGACATCATACTATTTTTATTTAGCAATGACGAATGCGTTGCTAAGCTTTAGTTTAATTCAATTTATTTGCGGTATCTAAAAATGAACGAATGAATGAACTGGGCGGAATCAAACTTACTAATTAGTACGTATAAGTACCATACAGATATAATACACTACTAAAGGTTACAGTCTTATCAGACCTGTAGAGTTACTCTTGAATCTCGATTTCATGCAAATTAGAAATTGCAATCGGTTATATCATTTTAAGTATATTTGATATTTTCCATCGTCAGCACTTGATAAAACTTCCAAATATTCATGCTTTTAAATGAAGAAACACTTGTACTGTTTTACGTTATGTATTTTGCCTTTGGTATCACTTATAATTTGTTATTTTATAAATAACCTACCGGTTTCGCTTATAACAACATTATCAGGGCTAGAACTTAAAGTACGAAGTACAATACTAGCGAACAATTCATATATTTTAGTTAATAATAAACAATAAATTATTTTATTGGATTATTTGATTTTACTTGTACTAGTGTTTAAGCTTACCTAAAATTACATATCTGATTCAAAATTCTAATTTCAATAAAAAAAATAATGAAATCAAGGTTCAAGAGTTACCCTACTAATGCCATTTCCAAATATTGCTTACTCCCTCACAAGTACCGCCCTCTCTGTCATTTTGACTTTGTTAATTGAAATTGCAAGACTCTTTGAAAGAGAGGCCTTTACATTAGAGAGAGACAGCAGAATTTGGTAAAAAACATCAGGTCTTTGTTATCAGTAAAACTTAAGTGGTTATATAGATTCATAAAGCTTCATGATAAGTAGGTACCAACCGACAAATGAATTTACAGATTATATACAAAAGGCGGTCAAGGACCTTAGCTTTTATAAAATGTGCAAACCTTTCAGCTAAAATGAATTTGTATTACAGGTATTTTTATATTACATTCTTACTATTAGGTTTGTCCCATTATATCTTTGTCAACGTCGGCATATTTATAAAACAAGCAAGAATTGAGTTACGTTATTTATGAGGCTGAAAAGTAAATAGGATTTTGTTTGTATACTGGTTCCTTCTGTACTGAAGTATACCACACCTTAAAAGAAACATATGGCGATTGTAAACGGAAGAAAATTTTAAATAAACTTAAGTTGTTAATTTTAAAACTGAGATGACAATCAAATAGTTTCAATTAATTAAACTTAAGTCATATGTTCTTATTTCTATGTTATCTGAAATCTGAAAAGTCATTTGCATGTTATATATGAATTACACACAAAAATAATCCCAATTTCATACTCCTGAGCCTTTACCATTGTTTGCAATAGATATATAACTTTCGGCATACTTACGTGTCAAAATCTATCGCGCTTTTGGTCTAAAAATATATTTCTCTTAGTTACCAATAGAAGCGCTGTTTAAAGTTTTTATGCTAATGATTTACGGAAAATAAAACTAAACTCGACAAGCCAATAATCATGGTAAGGGCTCATAAGGGCTCATCGGATGCGTAATTTCAGTAAGTAAAGTGCTCTCCCGCGAGAATCGTTGAAATATCAAGATTAAGCGCAGTAAGACTGTAAGAAAATTTCAATAAGAAAGTCATCTATGTACATAAAAAATAAGTGTTTCCCTCAATCGAGGGATAATCATCCTGATTGTCATTATCAGAATTGACATTGTAGCAACGGGAAAACTTGTAAATACAAAAAATGGTTCACAAATGACGGAGAAATCGAGTAATTCGATCGAGTCGAGGGAGTTCGATCGAAAATCGAGTAATGCAGGAATTAAACATTTAGCTCCTTAACGTTGTGGGACTATATAACTTCGGGTACCTAATCGTTGGGCTCTGCCTCTGCTCTGTATTTAAAAATACGGGCCGAATATGTTTATACAAATGAACAATTTAAACGAGCTCAAATCAATGAGAATCAAAAAGGTAGAGTTTAATTATAACATACTTAGGACATCGACATTAGGCTATTAATAATAGCCACCTTTGATGTTCGTTGTTTACCGACGTCAGCAACCTGGTCTCGCCTGGTCTTTGGACAAGTGCAAGTTTCTGTAAATAAAATGCTTAACCAAAGCCAAAGCTACTGTTTGATCATGAAATGAATATTTGAAGTTCAAACACTAGCTTTTTTTGAAACAATGGCTGTTAATGATGTATAGTAGTACTATTTAAATTATGTGCTTCGGGTATATCCGAAGCTTTGGAAATTCGAATGTATTTTAAATATATCTATGTAGAATTGTTATTACTTATTATTGGTCGGCGAATTTAAAAATAAAAGTACAAAGTGTAAAAAAAACGTGTAAAGTCGAAGCGCATAACTAAAATAATAGTACTATACGCGTTTTTAAATTAATTATTTACTAGCTGTTTCGGCGAAATTTGTGTCCCCCGTTCAGTTTGTATGGGAAACATTTTAATATTGTTATCCCTAGTTACATCGTAGTCGATCGAGATTAAAAAGTATGATATGTCCGCCTCCTGGTTTTAAGCTACCTCCCCATTCATTTTCAGTCTTTTTTTTTCAAAATAGCTAATATATTGCTAACCGCGAGGTTTTTACAACTTCACCGAACTATCTTTTTAGCTAAGTCTGTTCAGCCGTTCGTAAGTTATAGGTAAATAGTGTAACTAACACTACCTTCTTTTAAATATTTAAATATGTACGTGGATAGCGATAGGTTTGCTGCCAACAATATTATGGAACTAAGTACTTCTACCAATCGTGCGTATACACCTAATGGTGGAGCCTGGAGGTACCTCTTCAGTAATACGGGTCTGAAAGTACTTATTTACTTACAAAAACACAGGATTCAACGACTAATTCTTATGGCTAAATCTTGAAATCATTCATAAAACCCCAGAGATAAAAGAAGAGTAAAAATTCAACATGTCTATGTATGTGTGTGTTGTGTATGTCTAACTGTGAAATCATAACTCCTAAACGAATAGACCGATTTCAATTTGGATTTTTTGTTTGAAGGTAGATGTAATCGAAATGGTTCTTAGCTACATTGTGATAGATTTTGTCAGATGTTATTGAAATATTTTTGTTAATTTTACTGTTGTTACTAGTTTTATCTTTGAGTGTTAAACCAACTTAATACTCAAATTTTCATATTAATGGAGATGGAGTAAAGTACGCCAAGGTTCAGCCTGGTATTATAGTATTTATTACAATGTGATACAGAATTTAGTATCAACTCAATTTTACTCCTACGTTAGTCCCTGTTTATTAATAAGACGGAAAGAGTTTCATCATCAGCCGGAAGACGTCCACTGCTGGACTTAGGCCTCCCCCAAAGAGCGCCACAAGTCACGATCACCAGCCGCTTGTAACCAGCGACTCCCCGCGACTTTGACCAGGTCATCAGTCCACCGGGTGGAAAGTCGTCCAACACTATGTCCTCCGGGGCGGGGCCGTCACTCGAAAACCTTTCTTCCTTAGCGGTTATCGATTCTGCGAGCAATGTGGGCTGTCCATTGCCACTTCAGCTTTCTGACTCTCTGGACTATGTCGGTTACTCTCGTTTTCTTGCGGATCACCGAATTACGGATCATATCTCGCAGAGAAACACCGAGCATTGCTCTCTCCATATCATGTTGAGCAGAGAAAGAAGAAGCAAGAGTTTCAGCAGCGTATAAAAGCCATTTAATTATACCTCTGGAACCCTTAAGTAGGCTCAAAAGTAGCCTACCTATCTTTCCTAAAATCTTATTGATTTATCTCGACTTCTTTAAAAATGATTTCTTTGGTTTGACGTGTGAACGAAAAACTCATAGGTACATACATATCTACCCACTTTCACTAATATCACGGGAATGAAAGTTTATTAGCATGTGCTTTCAAATCTATCAATCTGTGAGGTTTGAATCATTGAAAGACACTAAGTCCCACAATTTGATAGGTGGCAAGGCTTTCGCCGACAGGGCACATATCCAATCCTGGGTAACGTTTGTTTTATTAAAAAAATTAAAATATACATTTTTTAAGTTTTTTGTTGACCGACCCGGTGTTCAATCCGCTAGACCATAGAAGCAATATATCAATTGATGTTTGTTAGTCTTAGTTGAACCGGTTTGGCTAATTTTGGTTTTGAATTATTTGTTCAACTCCGCGGAAGGTTTAAAAGATAAGAAAAAGGGAAAAAACTATTAGGAAACTAGAAAAAAAAATACTATTTTAAATTTTCCTACACCAACAGCTATACAGCTAACAGCTACAGGGACAGCTAGTGTGTGATCAAATAAATTTTACGAAATGAATTGTTGAAACTCTCTCTGGTCGCTGCGAAATCTTCAATAGTTACTCAAACAACAAGTACGAAGGTTATGTGCTACAATACTTTTTTACATAATCCTAAATTAAACAAAAATGTAATGACCGCCTACAAAAACTATGTTATTGAGCTAGCAACCACATCGATCACCTCAGCTTTCAAAGAAAAAATCTGCATCAAAATCGATCCTTGCGTTGAAAAGTTATGATTCTTTAAACAGACACACACAAACAGTAATAAGATCAACTTGCCATAACATAAATATGTTAAACGTAACTTTTTCCCCACAGGACATGTTCATGATGTAGTGCTGGAACAAGAGTTGGGTATGTCAGAAAGAGCATGAAAATAGGATAAATGCGGTCGAAATGAGAGCACTACGGAATATCTATGTACGCTCGCTGACCGCATTCGTAACAGTGAGATCCGAGAAAGAGTGGAATCGAAAGAAATTGTTGGTGTTAAAATGCGAAACGGCATGCTCCGCTGGTTCGGTCATGTGGAAAGAATGAGAGATGAAAGATTGACAAAGCAGATATACAATGCGAATGTGGATGGATGTAGGTACCCAGGGAGACCAAGGCTGACATTTCACGATCAGATCAATCGGATATTATTATATATGATATAGGGTGGTGTCAAGAGTCTCCGAAACCGGCGTGTTTGTATGACAGGATAATAAATGTGAAGGAAGGAAGCAAGACAGGTTTGTCAGGATTGTGAGGTCTGGCAGTCGATAGTCTCTGCCTACCCCGTAAGGGAATTGGCGTGATGTTATGTATGTATGTAGGACAGGTTCAACCTGGTGTGAAGGCCAGAAAACTGTATTATAGCTTGGTTTCTGATAGTTATTAACATATATTTTTTACAATCTGGTATTTGCCTATTGCCAGATAAATTGGCTTCAATTAAAAAATGAAAAAGGTACATTCGGAGCTGCCGCAGCCCTGGGAGTTGAAGCCGGAATATAATGTAGTAAATGTCTGTATCTGACACTTAAAAAAACTGATTCTAGACCACAAAGGCTACTGGCTGACAGGCCATTTATATAAGCCACAAAATAAATTAATAATTTAATTTTTTTGTATAATATTGGAAGACAAACAAGCAGACGGATTTCCTGATGGTAGGAAATTCCCGCCGCCTAAAGACACCAAAGGTGGTAATGGTGCGTTGCCAACCTGGGGTCGGGATGTTAGGTCTCAAGCAAAAGTAATTTTACCGGCTACCTTGCACTCCGAATCGGAACACGTCATGACGATATGGCGGCAGGAATAGGTAAGGCGGTGCTACCAATCCGGGTGAGTCGCTGCGAAACTCTACCACCTAGTCAGATGTCACGGTGTTAGTGACGGTAGTCCTATGCTCGCCTTCTACGAGCTGTCTGGCAGAAAGGCAGATGGTGTATTCTGCAAAGGATCCCGGACTAACACGGTACTCTAACGGTTGCAGTACAAAACGAATTTAATTCCTAATATTACAATCTCTTCAATCTCTAATACGATTAGTATTACAAACTCCTCGAGGAGTATTAATTCTATGAGTTAAATCTTTCAGTTACAGGATGTTATAATCCTTCGATGTATTTTGTTATGAATATTGTAAGCTTTAAAATTGCAAATTGTTCAATTCGCACGTATTAACGTCGGGAAAGATTATTTTGGCTTTACACTGAAATGTTTTAGCCCAGACGTGACTGAGAAAGTTGTTCAGCGATGTTTACATTAGGCTGCTATAAGTGTGTTGACCTCGACTATTTATCATTTGACTAGGAATGTATTGGGTTGAAAATCTACACTAATGCTAGAAATGCGATACTTAGTTGGTGGATTTTTTCGTCCTTTTTTAAGTGAAAACTTCTTTAGCGAGGTTGCGCACTTTTTTTGGAATGGATAAAAACGCGTCAGGACACGTGATGTGATCAAAAATTCGTAAGACGGCGCAGAGCGCTTGCGCGAATGTTCGTGTTGTCATGATTGTGTACAAAAACGCAATAAATGAATATTATATTTTACCACATAAAGTACTTTCATACTAATAATTAAAACAATTTATGCAAAATTATTCCCTAACCATTCCAAAATATCAAAAATGCACGTTAATATTCAAGTTTTCACTTCTGCCAGCACTCCCGGAGTGCAACCCGGCGTTTTTTTAACGTATGTATTTGTGTGTGTTGTTATAGGAGCTTAGAAAGTTCTTTTATCTCGATTTATAAACGAGATTCTTTAAACTATTCGATCTATAAACTTTCAAACTTGCGCGAAACCGAGAAATAAAAGTAGTGGTAAAAATGTTTAATCATTCATTCACAAGTTTGGATAGAAAATTGTTGAATTCCGGCCGATAATAACAACCTATCTACAGGTAGAGATAGGTCTACTACAGTTTTGTTGCTAAGATATTTTTATTAAGTATTGAATAATAGCAGTGGTTTCTTGGTAACTGATCTAAAATAGCATGTTAGATAGGTTACTAATATTGAGTTAAGGACTGATTTAAGGATAACGGACGTATCTGAGTGCGGTTGTGGGACGTTCTAAATCAATTCATCCACTAATATTGAATTGGAGCTATCGAGCTATCGAATTATAAGTTGATTGTCGCCTATAGACAGCAAAGATACTAATGGTATATTGCCAACATAAGCGAATACCGTTGACTAACGCCTATAACATAAGCTGATAATTAGCTTATTTTGGATTTACTTTTTACCGATTTGAAAATTGAGTGTTTATTTTTTTGTTTTTTTCTAAGCCTTTTCAGCCTCTTTGGTCGAGTGGCTAGCGTACACGCCTAGTTAGGCGTAGTAGTTACTTCAAACAAACGCGAGCCTCAGGTTCGATTTGCTACGGGGCAGGCACTTGTGTGATGAACATTTAGATGTCTGCATTTCGGGTCTGGCTGTTTATTAATTTTTTCTGGTTGTTCTTTAAGTATTTTTAGGTAATAGTATTGTTGACTGAACACCCATAACACAAGCATATAATTTCCTTACTTTGCAAATTGATACAATTTGTTGGGGTTAGATACAATTTGTCTAACTTGTTCTGGGATATTGAAAAAAAGTGTCTTTACTCCTATATTCTCGAAGTGATAGGCAGAGGTACAACCAAGTTACCTATGATTAGTTGAAAACACTAAGTCTCACAAAGTGGTAGGTGGCAAACCTATCGCCACCTACCACTTTACACCTACACCTTAGTATCTTCGGCTAGTCGTGGGTACACTGGTTGTGCCTCCGCCTACCTCTTCGGGGATATGGGAGTTAAGATACTTTTTTTGTTGCCCCCCTGGGGGATCGAACCTGGGACCTCATGAAGTCAAGTTCACGAATCGATTTAGACCAAAGAGGCGACTTTATTATTTAAATGTTTTTAAAACTAAACATTAATGAGTCTTCAATTTTTCTAAGAAGTAACTAAATAGTGTGTGTCAGAATCGCAATGCGCCGTAGTTCTTGGCTATTAATACATTCAGACGTCTCGAAATCCGCGAACATAAAGTAAAATACATCAAAACAGAACAAAATGCATGGCAGACAGACGGCGGGGCAGACTGTTTATTTATAGTGCGTTTTTTAACCGTCACATTCATTGATATATTAGTACAGTTTTCATTGACATTACATTTTACGAAGTATTCACTGGATTTTGGTTTTTCTTTGAAGATTTATTGCGGTACAAAAAAAGTTTTTGTGTCTTATGACGAACATTACACGGTAGATATTACTTTTAGTTTTTTCAGTAGTCAATAAATCACGTTTGAAGTTTGTGAAACAATGATATATCGATTTCATGCAAACTCAGTCACTTGCATAAACCTTAGGCCGAAAGTCGTATTCAAGTAATACAATAATAATTATAAAAGTAAAAAAAAATAAAAGAGAAGAGAATAATTTTTGGCACTAGTGTCAGCATTTGCCATTAGTCAAGATGGAATTTGCATCAAGTTACCCGATGTAATAAAACCGGGTTAAAATTATTCGAAAAGTCATAAGTCATTAAAAAGTCATTTCAGGGTCTTGAGTAAAGCGGTGGCCTCATACTCAAGCTCACTTAATGAGATTTGGCGGCAACGAGGAAATACATGATACACTAATTTTTTCATGATTATTTCGTTTGTGCACTTTCACTGAATTAAATTATACAAATTGCCCCCAAAATTGATTAATTCACTCTATATAAATCGAAATTCAATAATTACGAAAAAACTACGAACATCTTTTCTCTCGGTGGTACCAGATGTTAATGTGTAAAAAAAGTAATAACTACCAAATTTAGATAGACAATTTTTTAACGCCCAAATTATTAATATACGAGAACATATTATACTGTACTGTACTGTATATAACTATATCGTAGAATATAATACTATCTAAGAAATCCTTGAGAGCGAAACTATTTCTTCAAATTTTGTTAGCAACAAGTATTCTCCTATTATATTGACATTCATTCGATATTAAAATATTCAGTTTCAATAATCCTTGTTATTGAAAATATGCATACAAACAAAAAGATTTATTGAAATATTTGTTTTAGGAAGATTAGATTACAAAACTACATTGGGATTATGTACGTCGAAATTGTTAAGGCTGACATATTTTTTTTCCAACAAATGACAACCTATCTGGGGCTAATACTTTTTCTTTCTTTTTTTATGATTAGTTACTTTGCCTCTGTCTGGGGCCGGCTAAGGCTACTATTAGGCCATGCTGCCACGTCTTCCGTAGTAATTAGTTCTTATAAACTGTCATTAATCACTGTACACAGTCATGTCAGGGTCTTGAGAAAAGCGGTGGTTACTTTACTCAAGCTCATTTTGTGAGATTTGGTGACAACGAGGACATACACGATACCCTAATTTCTTCATACAAATTTCACTTGTGCACTTTAACTGTACAAAATTGAACTATAAATTTTAAAGAAAGAAAAAAATTCGCCCCAGACAGGATTTGAACCTGTAACCTTTCGACTCATGCCGACGAATGCTCTAACCAATTGAGCTACTGAGGATTGAAGTCCCGTGGCGAAATTTTTAATTCCTTTCTAACCCGTTAACTAAATAAATTACTAATACTAAGTAAATTGAACTAATTTCCACTCAAATTAATTAATTGAGCTCATAATTTACACGAAGTTCTATACTTACGAAAAAACTACGACCACCTTCATTGACGATGGCGCAAAAACTCGCTTTTTTTCTTTGTTTAAAATTTATAGAAATGACATTTTGTCCAGCATTTTTAAACATGTTAACGATAAAGAAAGGAATTAAAAACTTCTTCACGCGATTTGAATCGCTCAATAGCTCAAATGGATTCGTCTCAAGTTGACGAATAGAGCATTCGTTACAGGTTAAGGTTACAAATTCAAATCCTGTCTGGGCCGAAATTTATTCTTTCTTTAAAATTTACAGACATTTATAAAAAGTGAAAATAAAATCGAAAGTGGTTGGTTTATACCGACATTTATTAAAATAACTCTAGAAACTATGTTATCGCATATTAAATTCCATTGGTCCGATGTCAGCGAAATTTGGATATTAATTCAACAAGGTCAAAGGACGACAGGTCAAATTTTATTGAAAGATCTGTTGGTGCAAAGGCGACTTTTTTAATTGAAAATTTGTTATAATAATAAACTAACTTCGAATAAAGGAGGAGGTAATACGTACGATTCATATGTATATTTTCTATGCATGATTTCTATGTTATCTGTCAAATCCTTTTTTTTTTGAAAATCATAATTCCGAGCTTGTCTCATTGCTACTAAATCAGGATCTGGTGATGGAAACCCCAACCCGACGATGGAAAATCGTCAAAAAAATTGTGTGTATTAAACGTACTTATCTAAACAGAAGTCAGTTTTTAGAGTTCCGTACCCAAAGAGTAAAAACGGATCCTATTACTAAGCCTCCGCTGTCTGTCTCCAGGCTCTATCTCATAAACCATGATAGCTAGAAATCTGAAATTTTAACAAATAACGTATTTCCGTTGCCGCTATAACAACAAATACTATAAATTAAAAAAAATATTGAGGGGGTCCCCATACAATAAATGTGTTTTATTTTCGTATATTTTCTTTGGTCAATATTAAAAACGGTAACAGGTAAACGCTTCAAACTTTCGCAGAATATTGACTTGTATATTACTTTTCAAAATAAATAATTAAATAACAATAAAGTAAATATTAAAGTCCCTCCCACATAACTAATGTATTTTTTATAGGTAGATTGATAAATGGGTACTAAACCCTTCCTGCGCGAGTCTGACTCGCACTTGGCCGGTCTCATTTGCAGGTATGGTGTGCTTAAATTATTTTGCACATCAATATTATCAATATTTAGTACAGCGAGACCTTAATAATTTATAGGGGTTCCTGTTTTGCTGTCATTTTTATTTTCCATAATATGTTCAGCAAACTATCCTTCGAAACGGTGTATACGTTACGGGTTGCTTTTTATTAGTAGCTGCTTAACACACTATTCGGCCTAGCATCTTAACCACAGTACAGCGATGCTATGTAGTCTCTTGACTACGGCTGTGTTTTACTACCAGGATAGTCATATGCTTGCCCACTGTTTAATCAAAAATTAAATTAAGTAATTAAACATCAACCTAATGTTGAACAATCAAATGAGTGCTAAGTTGATATAAAATAAAAGAAAACTGAAACAGTAAAGCAAGCAGAAAAAATATGAAAAACCATTATTGAGTAATAGACGTACTTTAGGGCTGACAGTTTCCAAGAGATTGCTTAGTTTTTTTAAGGAACCAATCAATAGCTTACAAGTACAATAGATTAATGATAGAAAGCCCTAGCACTTGCCCCTACATGATTTGAAAGTTGGGTTTCGAACTAAAGCGAACGTGAGAAATGTCAGATGTTGACCGTTCACTTGTGATTTCTCAATTATTAAAAAAACAACTTTATTAATTTTTGCAACATAGTAATAAATTATATTTATGTTCGGTATAAGAAAACACGTTTAAATTAGCAAGCAGACGGGTTTCCTGATGCTTAGAAATTTACGCCGCCTAGAGGCACCAAAGGTGGTACTGGCGTTGCTAACCTGAGGCCGGGACGTTAAGCCTCGAGCAAAAGTAAGTTTACCAGCTACCCTCGAACCGGCGGCCCTCTGAACCAGAACACGTTAACTGCAAGCACTGATGTTATGGCGGCAGGAATAGGTAAGGCGGTGGTACCAATCCGGGCAAGTCGCTAGACCTAGTAGACCTAGTAGGATGTCACGGTGCTAGTGACGGTTAGCCTATGTTCGCCTTTTACGAGCTGCCTGGCAGACAGGCAGATGGTCTATTCTGAAAAGGAGCCCGGACGAGCACATGGAAAATATGTATATAAAAAAGGCAGTAATAAAATTAAATCTGTACATGATTTTTTTTAAAACAATGATTAATATGTTGTACACAAAGACTAATAGATTTGCACAATAGTCCTAGCTCGCTTGCTATAGCACAGTAACGCACCTGTTACATCAATGGTGTCTATTGCTTTACGGTTGCTTCTTACCATTTGGAGAACCGTGAACTTATTCACTACCTATCTTATCACATAAAAAATATTTAAAAAAACTTTTAAAAGACGCGAATTTACAAAACCACGGGTAACTACAACTTAATATAAATTCTGTCAGATAATCATTCCACCTTCAGGCTTACTTTTGAATCTCGATATCAAGCGAATTGGAAATTTTAATCGTATAGGCATGTCAATTTAAATAACATATACACAGGACCAGCGGATTATTAACATTTTTTTAAAAATAAATTCAACGAATCTAATAAAATATTTTATTATTAACTAAATGAGGTAAATTCGTCAGTATTGTGTTCAAGAATAACTAAAATGACATACTCGATTCCAATTTCCAATATTGCATGAATCGAGCTTCAAGAGTAACCCTACTGATCTTTAATGTGTTGCGATTAGTTTTTGCAATTCATATAAATTTTGCTGTCAGAATGCTCCAAATCTGGCTGTGTCCTAAGGAGTGGGTATTGAATGTGTGCCAGCACATAAAGTACTTGATTACTGGCCATTCGTCATATTAGTTATTCCTGAGTACATTTAGCAACATTTTCTCGTGAGTAATAGTTTAGATTAAATTGTAATTATAGTGTGTAAATGAATGAGGAGCTTGCAAACTAAGATTAAAACGCTTAACCGTGTTTTAACTTTTAGTATTCATAGACAAAACAGTGTTAAAAACTATCATTGTGATGACCTCCGTAGTATAGTGGTCTATTGTTTGACAACATGAGGTCCCGAATTCGATTTCCTGATAGGGCAAAAATTGTGTATACTTCTGTAGTGTAGTGGTCTAGTGGTTTACAATATGAGGAGGTCCGAAATCCGAGGAACCGAAAATCGAACCCTCCTGGGGTAAAATGAAAAATGTCTATCTTTTTATTTTCTTATAAAAAACCGTCACTTGGTATTAGCTTTGAGCCCGGTTAGTTAAAGCATTGCCACCTATAGCTTTGTAGAACTAGATTCAGACAATGCGCCAGTTTTGCACTACATATGTCTTTAGGGTTATGGGTGTGAAGATATTTACTTCTTTAACATATCGATATCAACTTAAAAGTATCTTTTCTTACTACCATGATGTTAATGATCTTCAATGTTTCGTTTTGTAATACTGTCTAATAACATTGTTTTATTACATTTATACATTCTGTATATCTGTCAGTAGTTATGTATATTTTACTACCTTGTAAATGAATTAATAATTGTATTTTTTCCATTTTTAAAAAACATTAAAACGATGGTCCAGACCAACATTTTACAGTATTTACAACCGTGTAGAATTCCTATAATAGTACTACCTTAGTACGCCGTAAATTCTTCTCAAAATCATCGTGACGGGGCTATCTCATTGATACATTTATGCCATTAAAAACCAGTCAGACGTAAACCAAGCCTGCGCATATCGGGTTCTGCACTAATAAATATTGTAATAAACTGGCCAAGTGAAAGTCGACCACGTGCATGGAAGTTACAAAGGCAGTAAAATTTAAAATACAAGTTGAAAAAGGGTACATTTTTTTACAGCAGTCAGGAGAAGCTCATTACCCGGCTCTTCGTCAGCGTAGAATTATACCGATTTTCATACAAACTTTCCTTATTATAGAATAGTAAGAAAATCGTTTATTTCTTAAAGACCATACAATAGGCACTTGTGATGTTTCTATGTAATACTTATAATAATTAAATGCAATAAAACTGCAAAAACCTACTCCAACGCCACGTTTTGATTTCGAAATGAACCCATGTAAATTTTATAAACATTCTACTATTTACTTATTTTTCGTGTTGACGAGTTTTTGAGTGACATTTAACAATGCATAAATCAATTGTTGTATAATTACAGTAAAAAAATTTAACTTATATTTCTAAAAACAGAACCATTAAAAGTATATTCACATCTATATCCCCAAAGTAAGGTAAGTAGGCAGAGGCACAACCAAGGGCTACCTGAAGACACTAAGTTCCATAATGTAGCAAATCTACACCAATCTCTAACCGTTCACATATGTAACGTAACGTTATTTTTATTAGAAATTCGAAAATGCGCATGTCATAATTTTGTTACCCGACTGTGAATTGAACCAGACCTGAAGTAATTAAGTCCGACACCGGACCGCTAGAATTCAGAGTTTATAATAAATTTAAGAGTCGAACATAATACCACCTTCTTTCCCCAAAGTCGCTTAAATGTCAAAACCCATTTGATAACTATTCAAATATCGGCACGGAACCCCAATATCAAAAGAGAACGTGTGAATTATATTTGCAGAAAAATATCACTGTTTTAAAATATGATTATTGTTCCCGCATTGTTTGTAAAATCATACGTAATGGAACTACTAAATCATTATGAAATTTACTACACATAACCTCTCCTGGTTGACCTTATATTAATGGACTCTGTGTAAAAATGTGAGATACTATTACCGCTTCTTGTACTATATAAATAAGATTGATATTTCCTTGTAGTGTATTTGTATTTTACTGTGCATTTTGCAGTGTGAAACAATGACCTTTTGTGGTCTGGCCGCAAATTTATGGTCACTTTAGCACGTAAGCTTATTGAAACACATTATTTTGAATGCAATTTTAAAATTAACCAAACGTCAGCATAATTACTAGCGTGCTATTTTTTTTCCTAGTAAATAAATTTAAAAACATATTGAAAAAAAAAATAATATATGTTGAATTAATAACTTCATTATTTTTTTGACCGGCTTGTTGGTCTAGTGGATAGCGTACACGCCTACCTACACTGACCAACTGCGAGGCTCGGGTTCGATTCCCGACGAGGCAGGCATTTGTGTGATGAACATTTAGATGTCTGCATTTATGGGTCTAGGTGTTTATTTAATTTATTCTGGTATTTGTTTAAGTACTTATATGTATTAGTATAGTTGATTAACACCTATAACACAAGCATATAATTTGCTTACATTGGAGTTAGATTCAATTTGTGTGAAGATATTTACTTTTTTAACATAGCGATATCAAGTTAAAAGTATCTTTTCTTACTACCATGATGTTAATGATCTTCAATGTTTCGTTTTGGTATGTAGGCATTGATGGCTGGTATAGTACTCATTGATTTTATGGTGGTAATATGATTATTACTAACTAATAAAATTGTTTTATTAAATTTATACATTCTCTATATCTGTCAGTAGGTATGTATATTTTACTACCTTGTAAATGAATTAATAATTGTAATTTTTCCATTTCTAAAAGACATTAAAACGATGGTCCAGACCAACGTTTTACAGTATTTACAACCGTGTAGAATTCCTATAATAGTACTACCTTAGTCCAGCAAAGTTTATTTATTTATTTAGTCTTTTTGAGTTGGTTAATAAAAAGCATACGTCTTGTTTCACAACCAGTTTCGCTGTGAACTACTTCGTTTTTTTTAAATTAAATACCTAAGTATCTTTACCTAAAGATCTTTTTACCTAAAGATCTTTCTCTTTCCACAATGCTAGAGGCAACAAACATATTATCGCCGCCTCATGTACCTGATCAACGCCAATATAAGACTAGATCACAGAAGCAATAGGCCTATAGGATATATCTATACATATAATAAATCTGTAGAAGGGTCAATTCTGTACATTGAAAATATTGAAAAAATAAATAGCAGGGGTGTTACTGGATTGATATCAAACCCAAATATGTGATTAAAAAATTTTTGTCCGTCTGTCTGTATGTTCAGGCATTTCGTGAAAACTTAGTATAATTATACCTTATTATCCTGGGCATAAAATGGGATACTTTTTATCCTGGAAAAATACGTAGAAAAAAAATCTTATTTTTTCAATTTTATCACGCGAAGACCGACATCCGCGCGGACGGAGTCGCGGGCGGAAGCTAGTATTTTAATATTTATCTACAGATCTTTATTTCTTTCCTGAAAATAAATGTGTTTGATATTAAAGAAAATGCAAAACAAGTAATGTTTCCCATTCAATTGTAAAATAAATAATGAAGAACTCTCTATATCTATAGAGCCTCAATAAATACGGAGCTTTTCCCTGGCTGATGTGTGGTAAGTTTTAGTCTGTAACTAAATGTTTTCTTTATTTCTGTTGCCCGCGGCGTAGCCCGCTTGGTTAATGGTCCCACAGGAACATTTTTTTTGGACAGAAACTGTTCTATGTGTTAATCCAAGTTTAAAGCCCTTTATGTCTGTGCCAAATGTGATGAAGATCAGTTCAGCAGTTTTTGCGTAAAGGTAACAAACATACACACGAACAGACAAACTTCTTTCGCATTTATAATATTAGTAGGATAGTAGGATTAATAACTCGTTTGAAACTCACTCCTTCTAACCAGCTTGGAGAAAATACTTCTTCATAACTTTTGCTCATTTAAGTTTTCTTTTGGTTTGCATTTATTACTGAACGTAATGAATATTTATGGCTTAATTATACCCAATTTTTGAAGTGAAATTTCTTTCGAATTGTTGTGATTTCAAACCGGATGCAACGAAAAAACAGCAGGTAAGAGATACAAATACAAAAATGTGTAGGATTACATATATTCATCTCATTCTTTTGTCGATTTATTTTATTTTAGAGATGTAATGTTTGTTTGTTTGTTGCATGTTTCTTTCTATGTCTCTTTAGAAAGCGACTGACAGAGATAGAGAGAGATAGAGATTGATAGACATTGAAAGACACTGATAGACACTGATCGAGATTGATAGAGACTGATCGAGATTAAATAGAGAGAAGAGAGAGAGAGTTTCACTTCTTCCATGTGTGAATCGCCCACACACCATTTTTTTTAAACTGTTTCCTTTTTTTCGAAGTCGTAGTCTAATGCATTTGGGTTTTTTTTTTATAAAACCACAAACATGTTATGTATATTACAGACATCTTTGCATAATATTTAGGTAAATTTCTTAAGAAAGTTTGTTGTTTCACGTAAATGACTACAAGTTTAGACGACGAACTACCTATAAGATTCGAAATTTTTGTCAGTCTTTCTCATTCCCAAAGTTAGAGGGCTAATTTTTGGAAAAGCTGGATTGCTGTTAATGGGACTTTCATTGAGATAGTCAATAAAATACATTTCCACCCGGAATTTTTAACTCATTTTGGTCCGAGTCCGCTGAGTAGAATAGACCATCTACCTCTTTTTCATGCAGCCCGTAAAAGGCGAGCACTGGTTAAATCACAGGTCAGTATCAAGTAGACCACTGGTGGTAGAGTGCTGTGCAGCTACTTCCTCGGGTAGGAATTTATGGTGTACACCTATAAAATCTATGGCAGTGGTGCCCAAACGGTCGATCGCGATCGATCGGTCGATCACGAGAGGTTCTACGTTCGATCTTAGAGGTTAATGCCCGGTTCGTTGGTTATAGGAACCGAGCTTAAGCCAGGTAGTACCTACAAGATTTTATTTTCGAACTTCGAATATTTTTTATCTACAAATGAGTGTAATTAGTAAAAAAACTGTGTAAAACTGCTTATAATTACTTATGATTATAACATAAAAAGAAGTGATAATATAAATACGTGCTATTATTACTAATAGGTAATAAAAAAGAAACAAAAATAAAGCTATCGATCAACACACTCATATTCACATAAAAGTAACACAAATCAGACGTCATCATGCATAGTCTACGTTGCATACGTGGGCACAGTTTGTTTCTACCTTCATGCGCTATACCACACGCCGGATAATACCCGGTTCCTATATTCAAAAAACGAGTCGTTTTGATTACGGATGGCAGTATTTTGTAAACGTACTAGTAAGATTACTAACAACGGTTGCTCGTTTCCGACTATTGATTCTAAACATTTTTTGAAAATATTGGTAACGCTCCGTTACTTTTGAACAAACTACGAATGGTTTAACTGACGGATTACGATTCCTTGATTATAGGAACCGGGCATAAGCGTGTTTGTAGATCGTACGATCATATGTACGTGCGACGCGTCAGACACTAATAAAACGTCGTCGGAGAAGGAACAAGAAAAACAAGAAAATGGGAGGAGAATATATTTCGTGTACCCAATGTTTTCTCTTCTTTTATTTGTTTTTGTGACATGGTCAATTCAAAATTAAAATAGCAAACGACCTCAAATTCACTTTCCGAATTAGAAAACATTTTACAATGAAGTCAAAACAAGGTCTGACGTCAATTATTTGTACGTTGCATGTACGTACGTGGGACCAGTGTGCACACTTACTCTCCCACGTCGTAATGCATACGTAGCATACGTGGACTCAGTTTGTCTTTATCTACTTATTTGTTACAAGCAATGTACAAGTTCCAATAAAAAGTCCGGTGAAGTTGTAAAAACCGCGAGGTTAGCAACATATTAGCAAAAAAAAGTAGGTTGTTCCTAAGTTGTTGTTGTAGGTTTCATTCATAGCATTTATGTAGCGAAGTAAATTATTAAATATTTTTTGAAGTTATACTTCTTTTGGCGCGTTAGAAAAAAATGATGAGGTTAAATTTTTACGATGCGCGCGCACACCGTCACGAAAAACCGACATGATGAAGTTAGCTATAGATAACATTTTAGTTTTTCAAAAAAAGGTACTAACAAAGTAAAAGTAAGGACATCTACGTATGTTTGCGTGAGAACTGACAACTGTATTCTCAATATTTCTTTATTTCTATGGTTAGTGTCACTTTGTCTACAAATGTAAAATAAGGTAAAAGATAAATTTTTTAAAAAGATTTTTATCTTATTACGCCGAAGAAGTATAACTTCTAACGCGTGTACACAATTTTTTACACCCGACGGAAAAAAGGGGTGTTATAAGTTTGAAGCGTCTGTGTGTGTGTTTGTTTATCTGTGGTTATCTGTGTTTAACTTTTTAAAGGACGGATCGATTTTAATGAGGTTTCCTTGTTTAAAAGCTGACGATCGAGATGGTTCATAGCTGCATTACATAGATTACAGTTTCTATTTAATAAAAGTTGTACTTGATTGGAGCAGAAGTATTATATCAGGAGTATTAGTAGGTATTGAATATATAATTCAACTTTTTAAATAAAAATTCAGGGTTCAAAATCACAAAGTTTGCCTTTATGGTCTAGCGGTCCAGGCATTGGACTTGACTTCATGAGGTCCCGAGCCAGGCAAGAAAGTGGTTTTTCCAATTTTTTAATAAAAAAATGTTACTCGAAAATGGATATGTGCCCGGTTGCCAATAGGCTTGACATCTAACATTGTGGGACTTAGTGCCTTTGGGTAGTCGTACCTGTTCGGGGACATAGGCGTAAAGTTACTTTTTTATTATAAAGTTGGTCCGTACTATATCTCGAGGACTGTTAAAAAATATAATTTTTAAAAAAGAAGCCAACAAGTTGTCCACAGACTAACATTTTAGATGGAAAGGAAACTTTTCTCCCACAAAAAAGTATGAAAGTTGGAGTTATTGTTCAAGTGAGGAATCTATAAGTGTATTGTCCTGGAGTTGAGTCATGCCGTGTGCAAGGCTGCGATGAATCAGAGTGTTACCTAGTTCGCCAAACAGGTCCCAATTCTCACAATAAACTATTTTTATATACATAGGAATGCACCAGGCCAGTGATACAAATTCTTGCCATATCATTGACTTTAAAGCTTTTTACTGATCCTCAATTCGACGGGGAAGTGGAATAGCCATGTTTTCCTAATTGAGGTTTTCCATTTTACCTATCTTTTGAACCGTTCGTGATGTACCATAAATATTTTTTTTAGTAAAACCTTTATGAACCGAATCAGTCTAGGCGTTTTTGAGTTTCACAGTGTGATAAGTGGTTAGCTTATCGGTAACCGGACACATATCCAATCCCAGGCAACATTATTTTTATTGAAAAAGTGAAAACACACATTTTCTAATTTTTGTTACCAAAACTGGGGATCGAACCCGGAACCTCTAGAAGTCAAGTCCGACACCGGGCCGCTAGAAAACAGAGTCTCGTAGTCATAAATATGTTTTTATGTGATAAAACATCTAACAAGCAGACGTAATTTCTGCTTAGACGGTAAGACGTCTGAAAGTAAGAGATGCCTATTGACACCATAGACCTTGTAAGTGTGTTGCTATCTTTAATACAAATTGTATTCAGGGTTACGAATTTCGCAAAATCCTGTCATTTTAGTTAAATATTTTAAAAACCATTGAACTTACTTCAAACATACTTTTTTCTTGTTAGAACTTCCTTTAAACTCAAACTTTACGATACTTCAAATTTAGTGGTATTATACAGGGTTACGAATTACAAACGCATAATCTTTCTAGGGCGGCTTTGGTACAAAAATTCCACCGTCCTCTGACAAAATGTATGAAGAACTAAATTCTTTTTTCGCGATTTTTTAAAAGTTGTAAAAAGTTTTCTTTTGATGTACGAAAGCTGCCCAAGAAAGGTAATGCTTTAGTTACCAATAACCCTGTATATTATTTTTTAAGGTGCCAAGTATTATTCTTATAATGTACTGTTCTTCGAATCATATTTTTATTTCAGTATGAGTTCCTAATAGTATAATATTTTTTCATCTCGATCAAACTGCTATCGAGCCTGTTTTAACAAACAATGAAATCTTTTCTTTTCTTAATATTAGAGTAGATGACTTCCAATTCATGACTCGGGTCCAATTACATGACTTATATCTAGGAAAGCATTGAAGTACTCGTATAACATTTCAGCCAAATTAGTTTAGCGATTTAGAAGTTATTCTTACTGCGCGATATTATATCACCCGTTTTCCCATAGATGTGTAGTATTTTCCTTTTATAAAAAGTTGCTTATGTTGATCAGGGATAATGTCGGCTTATAATAGTAAAAAAAATTCCAAGTCAGTGTAGCAGTTTTGGAGCCTATTCAATCAACAAACAAATATTTCCTCTTTATAATAACAGTATAGATAGCTACTTACTTCTAGTAACAAGTTAAAAAATCCATATTTTCATGGGTCTTCTTCCTATTCTACTTAATTCTTCTTCTTCTGCAAAACACTGTATTAAACATCTGAATAACCATTGTTTAGAATATGTACGTTGCAACTTTATTTTAAATCATATTATTTAGAATATGTCCGTTTCAACTTTATTTTAAACCATACCTATTGTTTAGAACATGTCCGTTGCAACTTTATTTTAAACAATATTGTTTAGAATATTTCAAACCGTAAATAACTAACTCGCAATAAGAGGCTCAACTCAAACAACATCCTTAAGTTTTCCCACAAATTCATTCTTATTTTTATTCAAATCCCTCTTATTTTCGACATTTTCCCATTACTTTCACAGAAATAGACTTGTCATATTGTCAAAAGTTCCCCACGAGTAGTCAATTTACGATACGATGGTATTTCAAATAAAAACACTTTATCTATTTTGCGTATTTTGAAACCTTTTAGGAATTATGTATTGCTTTGTACTTTGGGACTTTCGCATATAGAATTTCAATTTAGGCTCAGTTTTTTAAGCGCACTGTTTTGTTTTGCTTTCTTGTTGAAATATCGGAATAAAAAGCACCAGCTGGTTTTAAGGTTTTATTAACTTTTACGTTAATAATCCATTTTACAATACATCCAAACATATATACAAACACACTTTTAATATTATTAGGGATTTACATAATATAAAAACGATACTCCTGGACAGCCGGCAGAAGTGAAAACTTGAATGTTAACGTTGTGCATTTTTGATATTTTGGATTTCGCACGAATTGTTTCAATTATCAGTAAGAAAGTACTATCATTTATGTGGTAGAATACAATATTCATTTATTGCGCTATCGTACACAAACATGACAACACGAACATTCGCGCAAGTAATTAACCAAATCAAGCAAGCAATCCCTATGGCAGATTGGCAACGCACTGTTGCCATTACGTATTTAAATATACGACTTGTATAACATGCCAACAATATACCCGTGTGCTTGTTTTGCCTTTGCCTTTCGCATAAAAATAGACGTATTGAACATTTATTGATATTGTAAGAAATAAACACCTGTAATTTCAGATTCCAATTTCAAAGTCGATAGCATTATTTGTTTTCAATCGAGTTTAAGTTGTAATACTCATTTAAAATCATGAAACACACAAGAACCCATTAACTAGATGATTTTCGAGATTGCCTAGTACTTTATTCGTACCTTTCCTGACGACTAATGTACCAAGTTGTGAGTATATCATAATATTAATACGTGAAGCAAAACCTTTGTACCCATTTTTATGAAAATTTGGCACACTTATAGTACAGGAGAAGTGCAGAATGGCAATATTTTAATCAATAAATAAAACATTACTAACACTATCATGCATTTGACACACACAAACAAATATACTGATGATAACGATGAAAGATCATAGATGGCGCATAAACTATATTTATAAAGTTTGGAAACAAAACAGTTGGTCTTGATAAACGAAGATGGCGTTGTTATCAAAAAGACAATAAAATTTATTAACGTCAAATTTTGACCGATGGGCGACCACTACAACAAATAAAAAGGCAAAGGTGACTAATTTATCTATGAACGCACTACTCAAACTGCTGGTAGCATTAAGCTGAAATTTGCCATACAGATAACTTGTAGTAGCTATCTGAGGTTAAAAAAATCGCCTCTGTGGTTTAGCGGGTGTTGGGCGAAACTTCATGAGGTCCATATTCGTAAGGTCAGAAGTAAAAACAAATACATTTTTTCGATTTTCTATGAAAATAACGAAGCCGTAGATTGGATACATGTCC
This sequence comes from Calephelis nemesis, assembly GCA_002245505.1. NCBI lineage: Eukaryota > Metazoa > Arthropoda > Insecta > Lepidoptera > Riodinidae > Calephelis > Calephelis nemesis. The sequence continues at coordinate 100,138 of NJDD01002907.1, forward strand.
ATTTAGCGACAGGTTTGCCATCTATCAAAATATTGTGGGATGTAATGTCTTAGAGTAGTAGTGGGTAATCTGGTTAACTTCTGGCTACCTCTTCGGGGATATAGGCATGTTTTTTTAAAAGACGTTAACATTCACTAAAAAGAGCTTTTTTAATTGCCACCCCTGAAGGTATAACTTCGAGGAAAATATGTGTGGAATTCTATCAATTTCATTATCGAATGATGGTGACAAAACTTGGTGGATAGGTCACTTATGACTGAAGGACAATTTTTTTCTATGATATTGGATGGCAAACGGAAAGACGAATTTCCTGATGGTAAGAAATTCACGCCGCTAAAGACACCAAAGGTGGTGATGGTGCGTTGCCAACCTAAGGCCGGGATGTTAGGCCTCGAGCAAAAGTAAATTTACCGGTACCTACCTGTTACCTACTGTTATTACCTGTCTTCCGGTAATATGTGACCAGTTGGCAATAGGTTTGTTATTGTGATAGGTCACATTGAGGAGCTTTGTGTCTTCGGCTAGTCGAGGCATAGTTGTACCTCTGCCTACCTCTTAGGGGATTACTTGGAGACACTTTTTTTAAAATATATGGGTCTAACTAGTACCTTACACACATACTTTTTACATTAGTTACTTTGTAAAAAAAATCAATTTTTTTATTGTAAATTGGAAATTTATTAGAGCCCATTTATCTTATTTATTTAATGAACAAATTCAAACTTTCAAGCCGAATAAGTTTTTAAATACAGTATACTCATATAGTCTAAGCTACAAAGGTAGAAATGAGATATTAGCTCCGATTTTTTTGAACCTGCATCGATTTACATGAAATTTTGGAATTAAGCTTATCTTACCCTTAACTTCAAAATCTACACTATTTCGACATGTGCAAATTACTCTAAGGGGTGAAAACTGCCCCTTTTTGCAAAATTTTAATAAAATTATAAGTATAAGCATTTAATGAGTAGAAAAAAACTTGTATGGGTTAATTAAAAGTTGCTTATTGCTTCAATACGATATTTATGATTTTTTAACCCTTTTTGATGTATTATACCCTATTTAAAGCAACCCCTTTATAAAATATGATGATTTACAATACTTTTTTCTGTCTTTTAAAAGGAGTTTTCTTCTGGATTATTAATATTAAAATGACTCATGTGTTTGTGTTCAACACAAAAAATGTACACCCACAATGTTCCACCCCTTATTTAAAAAAAATGAAAAACATTATTTACCTATAGACGTTTATATTTTTTTGATGACTTATTTATTGTGAATGGATATTTTTCATTTGTACTTATTGGATTTTTTTTCATAAGTTTCAACCCCTATAAATCATCCCGTATTAAAAAAAAATGACATAAAATACTTGCAGACGTACTTACATTGGCTTATGTATTTCGAAGTGACATGATAAATATATTTTTACATATATACACACACCAACGAACATAAAAAAAAGGCTCCCTCCCTGCGGTTCACCAAAAAACCGGATGAAGCCGGTTTCTGCACTGTTTTATTTTCGTATTCTCCGATGTATACTTTCACTTACAATCCAAAAACTACCTTGCTCTGAAATTAAAAAAAAGTTTATTTTGTTTTTTGGCCGTATCTCGGTAAATTTTCAAGCGATTTAGTGGATCAAAACGTAGTTTTAAAGGGAATGTTATAAGCTACAAATATATTAAAGTTTCATATTTTTTCAGCTCTTTATTTTTAAAGGGGCAACGTTTAAATGGTTCTAAAGTGGCATCAGTCAAATGTTAGGGCAGGCTTTGGATTGTTATCTCAGTTATTTTACAAGCTAAAAAAAAATTAAGAAAGCAAAATGTTTGTTAAAGAAAAACCTTACTTTTGTTCCTTTCTACTTTTGGCATATATCCTATAGTTTTTCCAAAATTTTGAAAAAAAGAAATAAATTTGAAAATTTGGAAAATAATTTTTCGACTTTAATCATATTTTTTTCGAAACTATGCATTCTAAATCGTTCATACTCTCACAAATCATTGTAAGTACATAAATAAAGTAAATTGGCTATGAATTATCTTTTTATTTCAATTAACGTAAAGTAAAAATAATATTGTTACAGTGCTTTAAAGTCTTTAACTTCCTTTTATTCATAAATGTAATTTTAAAAATAAGCAGGTTTTGATGACCACATTGTTTAAAAATATTTTTTTTAATTTCAATAAAAGTGATGATATATAATCCAATTAATTGTAAGTAGGCGTATTTTCTACATACAATATTTTGTAAAGAACTTCCAGCAGAGCAGATATCATTTTCTCCGGACGTAGTTACCTATACGGAAGTTACAACAGGATGTGGAATTCTTTTATGTTTAGTCAATTTCCTGTCTGTAGGTTATTACTTATGGGTTAACATTAGAAGATGAGACAATTCTTACTAGAGTAATCATTAATGTTTGCGTAAATTTTGCACGTGTAACTTTCTTCATTTGATGTTTCCTTATTACGGACAACCCTTAAATTGATACTTCCTTTCTCGAAATACAAGAACAAAAGGAAGCGATTAATATTTTTATAAATAGATATAGAGAGGAAAAGTATACGAAATGGTTATTTGTAACAAATCTATATCTAGTCCCAAAAAATGTGTCGAGATAAATCCGAGTAAATCTGATCGCCTGTGTTGTGGACTACTAGTTAGGAGTCAGACTTTAACTGAGTCCGACAACAATAAGAAAAGGCGTTTTTTTTTCAATTTTCTAACAAAAACTAAATTACCCAAGATTAGCTAGGTGACTAGTTTGCCACCTGTTATATTCACAACATATGTTATATTGCCTAATTTTTTTTAAATGTTATTTTCTTAGGCATTTTGGTATCTATGTAAGTATTTCTGTGTATTGATATCGTTGACTGAAACCCATAACATAAGCACATGATTTGCTTACTTTGGAGTTATGTTCAATCAGTGTAACTTGTCCAGGGATAATAATTACTTTTTTCGGAACGACTGTTCAAAAAATAGTAAATATTATCCTGAACCTAACCCCAAAGTAGGCAAATCATGTGCTTAGTTAAGGGTTTCAGTGAACGATATCAATACACAGAAATACTTACATAGATACCAGAATAACTAGCAAAATAAATAAAATAAAATGTTATTATATTTTAAGAAAAAAAATATTCAAGTTATGTCCATTTTAATGTAAATTTAAAAACGAGTTAATTTAATTAGATAGAACAAAGTAATAAATTATTATCTCTTAGAAAACAGTTTAGTTATCAGATAAAAAGTAGTCTATGTCACTTTTCCTCTAACAATTACCTCTCTATCCAAATAATACACAAATATCGCTCCGTTACGTCAAGAAAGAAAGATAAATAAACAAAGTCTTGCAGTTATTATTTTGGATTGTGTAACTTTATAACAGAACTGTTAACGAAATAAAATAACCAAAATATTGGCCAACAGGTTAACGTAAGATCAAAATATAAGAGTGCACGCACTTTGCACGCGGTGAAAATTTGGAATAAATGAGGGTTCCTTTGGCAAAAATGTTTTTGTTGTTTTCGTTACTGAGAAAATCCTTTAATGTCATATAAATAGACAATACAATAAAAGTGAGAAAGTTTTTTTAGGCTTTACCCCGAAAATGTAGACAGAAATACAACCCATTAAAAAAGGTTCTACGGTCGTCGTTTAATCTATTTTTATTTTATATTATTTTTTCACAAAACGTGAGGGTAGATATGTTTGGCAAATTTACCCTTATCTAAACTTATCTGGCGCACAGTATCTTCAATTTTGTAATTTTTTTTTCTTTTTAGAAACATAAGTAACCTTCTCACACGGATTGCAGCCCTCGTGTTGTTTCACGCAGCTGGCGCTGGTCTAGCGTTGCCAAGTGTCCTCGTCACCAGACCACTCACCAGACTATCTATGGACTGGCTTCCTATAGATAACCAAACCCTTTATAAATTAGTAGAAGGAGAATATCGAAAGTAAGTAATAGTGCCTTTTGCACCATAATACGTATTCAAATTTATTGCTTCTATTTTTTTATTAAGCTTAAGATTATTTACATCAATACCTCAGGTTGGCAACGCATAGTTAATATCTTTCGGGTGTCTATGGTTTTTTTGTACCATACAAAAAAACGTTAGTTTTTTCATTCGCATTTATCTACTGAAGTTCATCGTGGATTTTCTTATATCTCTTTTTTCCCTACCTTTGTCAAAATAATAAAAAAGTATTCGACAAAAATGAAATTCGTTAATACATTAGGTATACACAGTAAAGATGTTTGAGGGTTTTCACATAAAAGGTATAATGGGGATAGCGACGGACAACCCTTCTGTGGCGATAACACCTTTGACAGAGTGGTATAAACCTCGAATTTTATTCATGGAATACATAAAACATTTTTACATAATTTTCTGTTTTATTGTAGGATCAAATATACTTTAAGTTTTCTGCGGTATCGTTCGTTTAATTTACGGTGGAGATGTCAAACGAAACGCCATTAATGTCAAAGTGTAATATATTAAAAGTTAAAGAGGCAATTCTTATATAAACAGTATTGCCTTATAGCTTTACCCTAATTTTAAAATCTTTAGATTAAATAAATGTTATTTTAAAATACTTACAATTTTTTAAAACAAGTAGTCATTGTTTTTTGAGAAACTTTCCAATTTATGTTATTTCCTCAACCTTCTATCATAAAATATCTAGCCCATTTATATTTTGTGCTTCTAGAACTTTCTGATTGTCATTTTTAAGAGTGACAATAGTAAAGTCATTTTAAGGCCTTGTTTGGTTCTTAAACTTTCGTTTTCGTGATACAAAACCAATTGCATTAATTTGAATGTAATTTTTAAACTAGAAAAATTGTTAAGTTTAATTCTAATACCAAATAAAATTGTTGGCCACGTCATAAATTTCATAAAATATGAAAGAATGTTAACATAAATCTACGGATTCGTCACTTTAGTTTACAGGTAAGGGTTAAATATTATCTTTGGGAGTCGCTTAAAGCATTAGTATTTTTTATCTGATTTTTAAATTTCAAATTATTTAAAAAAATCAGATAATTAATTTATTTAAGTACATGTTTTTATATTACGTGTCTTTTCAGTATATTTTAGTTGACGAACTAATTTTAAACTTTTTTGTTTTGAGGTTTCCGATTTGCAGTCTGGTTAAATTCAATGAATATCAACTTAAAACAAGTAACAGTAAGTCTTCCTGGCAGTAAAAAATAATCTTCGCTTATAAATAGCGAAGATATTACGAATATAAGAATATTATGAAGCCAAAAAATTGAGACAAACTACTCTACAGGTGTGCCTCTATATAGAGATCTGATTCAAAATGGAGGCGTTTAATCTTTAAACATGGGACAAGATATCTCCCATAATAAAACTTGACATACTTGAGCAACTGACCAAATATCCTCACAGGCTCTTCTACCACATTATGGTAGTTGAATCAGAAATATCTTTATTCACTTGAACCATACAAGTGGTATTTGTACGCGTCGAAATTTTTTTTAAACCACCGGATCGGAACGCGGCCACCTGAGTGGTCTTACATACGTAGTCCTTACATACTTAGCTCCATGGAAAGTGTATGGATGTTTCGTATAAGTAATATTAATAATACTTCTATCTTTTTAGCCTAGAACTGAACACATCAATGATATCCCAGCGGGTCGTGCATATAACTATAAGTCCATGTTCGAGGAACTCTCACTGGGCACTCTATAATGGGCCGTCAGGAAAATCTGACGGTAAGTCTATTTAAATATATCACTGGAAAATGCTACTGTAAATCCCGATTAGTCGAGGGGCTAGCGTATACATTTAATACCATCGACCATTCTACGAGGCTTAGGTTCGATTCCTGACAAAGCATTTCTGTGAGGAACTTATATTTTGTTTGCATTACTAGGTTTTGCTTTATTAAGGCAACCCTAAGCGTATTTTTATTTATTTGAGACTAACACTTTTAACATATACATTCAAATTATTTACATTGCTGATATTTTTACGGTTTAAAACAACAAATTGATACGATTCTATTGATAGTATGATGGTAGGAAGCACCCTTGGCCTATAGACACCATAGATGATGAAGGTGCATCTCTGTTCTGAGACCAGGCTGTTAGGACTGTTGCGCAAATGCTACTCACCTATCGTACCGGAACATGTAGGGCGGTGGAACAGTGGACAGTACCTACTGAGCTATCAATGGGGTTATTGGTAATAAGTCGTTTAACATCTGCTTGCGTCTTACGAGCTGCATGACAGGCTCTATGGTCTATTGAATTCAGGTAGCCAGGAACAACATGGGAAACAATTTGCATAATAAATGATTGCAAGATATTTACGTATTACTCATTTTGACAATAATGATAACGTGTTTTTGCCGTAATGTTTTTAAAACAATCAACAATGTATATAATATATATAGTTTCGTTATTCTCGCTGAAGCTGGAGAACTGTTGGACCAATTTGGTTAATTTTGGTTTTGAATTATTTATGGAAGTTCAGGGAATAATATTTAAAATATAATAAAAAAAGAAAACTACGCAAAATAACATTTCAAGTTTTTCCAAACAAACAACGTTGCACCGATGTTCGCCGGCACAGATAGTAACAAATAAATTTAAAAATCAGTCTAAACATAGTTCAATCCAAGGCGACCTAACAAATATGTCCGTAATGTAGCTAAGAACCGTCTCATTAATAGAGGTTTTCAAACAAAAAATCCTTGTCGAAATCGGTACATACGTTTAGGAGTTATGATGCCATAGACAGACAAACACTTACCCACACAGACACACACACACCGACTTTTCTTTTTTTTTAATCATCAACAAAATTTTAGAAACCTACTCTCTTTGACCATACGTCACTGACACACGACTGAGAATACACACTTTAAACACTGTTTTTAAATAAACAGTGCTTTTTTTAAAACAGTGCTTTTTTTTAAATAAACAGTGCACTGTTTTTAAATAAACAGTGTATTCTCAACCAATAACACGCTGCCACGTCATCGACGTGTAGCATTTTATTAGTTGGATATCGATTTTAGACAGTGTTAAAATAATATGTGTCCAATTTTTTTGGAAAGACGGTGTAATTCTAAATTTTTATTGATGACTAGCTGTCCCGGCTTACTTCGTTCCACCCATTCAGTTTGTATGAGAAAATATATTTGTATGAGAAATTTTCAAAGTTCCCTAGCAGATTTTACCTTTTTCTTATTATCTTTTACATTCCCTGGACTTACCCAAATAATTCAAAACCAAAATTAGTCAAATCGGTTAAGCCGTTTTCGAGTCAAAGCGAAACTAACAAGTGGAAAAATAGGGGTGTCAAAAGTTTGTCGTGTATGTGTCTAAGTGTGTGTGTTTTATTACATTTGTTTTTTAAACTGTGGTTTCTCATATCATTTCACTTATAATATGGCGTATTTTAAACTGGCAGTTATAATACTATTCACATTCGTGTATATATGCAAAACAAACACACTTAAACTGTTTTAAACAAAATTGAATTTCAGTTAGCCGTCACGAATATCCTAAATACATATCATTTTCACTAACAACTATACTATAGTTGTCTACAAATATATTAGACAAGAAAGGAAATAGATCCCAGAAATTCAAGTTGGTCTTTGATTAATTGAGAGGATCTCTCAATTGTTGAATCTTGTTGTATACCTATAAGACAATACCAAATATCTTGAGATCCTATTCATTTAAATTACCCCATAACACACAATTAATAATGAATTGCTGAGGACTTTGAATACTCAAAATAGAAACTTGAATAGTTGAGAAATTACAGATTAATTATAAAATTTACAGAGTCGTGAGCTCGTTTGCTGTTTTTTTTTACATGAATAATTAAATGTAGTAAAACTGTCGACAATTTTTTAAAACCGTCTCCTAAAATATAGCTAACTAGCTGTTTCTCGCGGCATTGCCCGCGTGGCGCGCTTCCAAGAACATTTTTTCGTTATAAAAAATATCCTATGTGTTAATTCAAGTTACCCTCTATGTGTGTGCCAAAATTTAAAACAAACAGGTAAACTCTCGCATTTTAATGTTAATGAGACAATCCCAAAATGGTCTTTCATAAATTTTATGAACATCCCAATTTTTTTTTACAGTTTTGATTTATACTGACCTAGCGGCCCGACTCTGCTTCGCACCGGTATAAAATATACGTATAAACCTTCCTCTTCAATCACTTTAACTATTAATAAAAACTGCATCAAAATCCGTTTCGTAGTTTTAAAGATTTAAGCATGCAAAAGAACATAGGGACAGAGGAAGCGACTTTGTTTTATGGTATGTACTATGTAGTGATAATGCACTCATTTTCTTCTATATCTACAGCATTATTATCGGTGATTTCAACATTTATGCATTTGTACACATACATAAACTCAAAAACAACTAGTCAGATCATAAATTTATAGCAAAAATGTATTACGTTTGTGATGCCATCTGCTGATTGCTGGCAAACGGGGAAAGCTGAAAACCGATGTTGAGGGGGTTAAGCCTCCATAAATACTGAGCTTTTCCTTGGCGGACTCATGTTGCACACTCTGTTTTTATATCTTAATATAGCTTTTTTTGTCCTATATTTATGTTGCTTATGTTTAGGTTAGATTTCTGTTTTTTTAAAATGATGTGTGGTAAGTTTAAGTTTGTCAAAAAATGTTCTCTTTCTTTCTTTCTTTTAAAATTAATAGGAGACACTAAAAAAATAAAACACCTACCTTTTCAACAAAAGCCGTAGATATCTCGTCAATATGTAAGTGGCCGAGTAACCGCAAAACAAAAATACAAAAAAACATACATTTGGAATTGATAGCCTCCTCTCATTTTATTTGTTTGAAAATACATGTTTTATGACAAAAGACAGCAAACAAGCACGCGGCTCCCCTAATGGTGATAGATAACCAAGGGCTATAGACGCCAAAGATGTTTTAGGTGCGTCACTGTCCTTTGGCCGTGGTGTCAAGTTAATTTTCCGATTCTACCGGCAACACTACCCTCCAGACAGAAACGTGACATTGTCATTATGGCGACAGGAATTGACAAAAAGGCGGATCTCTACTCGGGCAAGTTGCTGCACAGCACTCTCCTACCAGTGGTCTGGTTAGTTATGACCTGCTTCGCCTTTGCTCGCCTATTACGAGCTGCCACGCAGGACTGGAGATAGTCTACACAGAGGAACCCAACCAACACAGAACACATATGATGTAAAATTACGCTCTTTAACTTCCGCCTAATTTATTATTAATTAAGACC
>NJDD01002907.1:109560-120782 GCA_002245505.1 Calephelis nemesis
CTTAGGGTGAAGAAGACAATATTAATAATATTGTAAATTAAAAACATAATATTTAAAAACTAGGGTAGGGCTTCATAAAACAAAATATATCTAAACTTATGCTAATCTAAAAAATACATTGTTTTATTTCACATAATACATATATGTTATATAAATTACATTAAATATACATACAAATAATTAATATGCACTAAAACAAAAAAAAACTAACTAGAGATCAACTTGGCACAAGAACTAACAGAAAAATAATGAGACTTGACCAATTTTGTGTTAGGCCACCTTAAAGCTCTGTGAAGTGCACTGAAAAAAGCTTTTAGAATTTCATAGAGCTCCGGAATCTAAACAGAATTCTACAATACGATTTAAACTTTTAAATGGATTGCCGTTAAAAGCTAAGTATGTTTGAAATCATTGACTTCTTTTGAACATCATACTCAGGAGCTTGGACATATTAGTGATATTTTATTTTACAGTCCCGACTGAAAACGAGGGATGTTAAATTTTGACGGGTTTATGTGGATGTCTGTGTGTGTGTTTGTCTATCTGTCTGTGATACCATAACTTTTGAACGGCTCAATCGATTTGGATCCGGTTTTTTTTGTTAGAAAGCTGACGTGATCGAGATGGTTCTTACCTACATTATACGTAAGATAGTTTTTAGCTACATTAAATGAAGGTCTTGTTGGGGTTTTGTTAAAAGTGCGTTCAGAGTTTGATTTATGTTATTTATAAAATAATTATAATAATTATATTATAATTTATAAAATAATATGTATTGTCGTCTACAAGCTTTTACTAAACTTGCAATGTATGTATGTTTGTCTTGATGGAATCGTGCGTGAATTTGAACCACTTTCGCTTACTGATTAAGCTGAAATTATGCATACATCATATAATAATAATAATATATCGGATAACAATGCAAAATTATTATGACACGGAGCTGATCTGATTATGGAACTGAAAATGACCTTAAGAACTCCTGAAATGCCCAAAATTATCCTCACACACGACAAAATTGTTTGATTAATTGTCCGATTAAATAGGATTACTTATCTGATATGTCTAGAATAGTAATTATCAAGTTAACTTATGGGAATGTCTATTAAATAAATAAATATTCCTGAAAAAGTCACACAAATTGAATCTAACCCAAAAGTAAGCAAATTTTATTCTTATTGTTATGGTGGTCAAGGATTCTAATACATAGAAATAATTAAATAGATACCAAAAAAAACCACCCAACCATTTACGGGTAAATGCAGACATCTGAATGTTCGTCACACAAATACCGGTCCCCGTCGGAAATCGAACCGAAGCCACACGTTGGTCAGTGTAGTGTAGGCGCTAGCCACTCGGCCAACGAGGCGATCAAATAATTACTTACAACTGATTGTAGAGTGTTGTTTATATACCTCACAAAAATACTTGATAATATGCTCGACTCCCTTTTTTATGTTAGTCGATTTCTCGATAATTCTTGAACCAATTTTGAAAAAACTTTTTGTCTGAAAAGGCATACTTTCTATACATAGTATCCCCCTCAGACGAAAGGCTAACTCTTTTAAATTGATGAGAAAATTATTGATATCGAACTTAGTTTTTTGTAATTTACTACCAAAATTCCAAAACACTAAGACTAGCAAAGATACTTTAAGCTAAATATTATCTTGTAATAAATATACCTAATATTGTAAATATCATTACGTAATATTTTCATTCACATTATATTTCCATGACTATTAAACCTTTATTTACTCACTGTCACTACTTACAACATGGTCAAGACAACCCGCCAAAAAGTATTAACGATTAAAATAAAACTTTGCATTAAATAGCATTTTTTTTAAATACACATACTTTTCAACCAGTAACTATAACTTTATTATCTCACGTGACAGGTATCTTACTGTGAATTTTTAATTTGAATATCATCAACTGACAGTTACTTAAATGTATATTAACTGTCTTATTCATAAAAAATAGTCAAGTAACCTCCTAAGCATTGCTTAACTAATCATTTGATTAAGCCTTAAGCATTGCTTAAAAATTTGTTATTCATAAAGTTCATTTTGACATTGCTTAGTTAAATACTGCTTAACTTGGTAGGTTTTGGTAGAAATGTGGCTGTATGCGTATTTCTTTTGCTAAAAGTGGATTAAACAATTGTCATCCGTTATCAACATCGTTGTTTCTGAATACGGTGTCGGACATCTATAACCTCTTGCTAAAGAGTATTTATATTTCTACAATAAAATACTCGTACATATTGTACTACAATAAAATTAAATTTATTAGAGTAAATAAAGTTGATGCAACATAGACACAAAACGTTTAAACTGATACACTGCATTTCAAAAATAATGTTTTTAATGCATCTACATTATGTTACTAAGCTAAATATAAAAATGATGTCATTTCTGTAATATTTTCCCCGTGTTGGCTCGAGTTCCTTTGTAGAAAGTAGAATAGACCATCTACCTTCTAACAGGAGTTAAACAGCGCGTAAAAATCGAGCATAGGCTTACCGTCACTAGCACTGTGACAACTTACTAGGAGGTGAATTTCGTAGCCACTCACCGGGATCGGTACCACCGCCTTACATACTCCTGCCGCCATAACGTCAGCGCTTGCTGTTGAATTGTTCCGGTTCGTAGAGTAAAGTAGCCGGTAAACTTACTTTTGCCCGGGGCTTGACATCCCAGCCTCAGGTTGGAATCTCACCATTGACACCTTTGGTGTCTCTAAACGGCGTGAAATTCTCACAATCAGAAAATCTGTCTACTTTTATGCTTCCAATATCATAACAAAATGCTCTGGAAAACTATTCGTTTCTTCGTAGGAGTCATTGGCCATCTCCATAATAAAACATGTTATTACAGTCCTATATTGTTCCAAAATCCAACATAGCCCATCCAATTTTGTCCACACTTCAACGAAATCAAAACATTTCAATGCGTGTATTATAAAAAAATCATAAGAATACACAAATAAGCCATATTAAATGGCTAGTTGTTGCATTTTGTCAATGCACATAAAATCAGCTGTTTGAAATTTAGTCAGCCATTTTGTTGATTAAAATTTTAAACAAGGGTTCGAGGTTGCTTAAAGTGACAGCTATTTAAGAGTATATGATTTAACTCTAAATAGCGTTTATGAATAAGAATTTTTTTAAACATTGCTTAAATTGGTGATTAAAAGTTAAGCAACGTTTATGAATAAGCCTGTATGTTGTCAAGTTTTGTTTTTTGTTAAAATACATATGTTGTTAAAACTTGCATTTTTCTTTATTAAAAACCTTCCATATACCTTCTACACAAATTATTACATAAATAGATAATACTGATTATTTAAGTGTCATTAAAACCAAAGTAATTGTATATGAAATAGACGTGAGGTAGCCGAAACGTGTATCGACGATGTAGTGCTAAAACAAGTGAATGAAATTGTGTAGCTTAATAGAGCTTTTAGCAAGGATGAAGGGTGCACCGCGGAAGTAGAACGAAGAGTGTATTTAGGAAATAGTGTGGAGCACTGTGTAAACTTTTTCAAAGCGAGGTTTTTAGTCGGGATGCTATATTCGCTTTGCATAATTTTGACCTCATCCCAACGTTATTTTATGAAAGCGAGAGTTCGGTGTGTCAGAAAAAGCACAGGAAACAAGTAATGCAGTATAAAGTAGGATAAATGCCATCGAAATAAGAGCAAGAGCACTACGGAAAATTTCTAGTGTAACGCTCTCTGAACGCTCTTACAACAGTGAGATCCATAAAATATTTTGATTGAAAGAAAATGTAGGTGTAGTGACTATCAAATTAAAAATTAAAAAAATCCCTAACACATGAAATTCACAATTCATTTCCTTTAAAAAGTAAAAAAATCGGTTAATCTCCTCACTTTCACCACCCACAACATTTAAACGGCTCAACCGATTTTCATCACACATGTCTAAGAACACTCGCACATAAGTTACCTTTAATACAAAAAAATGAATTGAAATAACTGCATCCGTTCGGGAGTTATGATGCCACAGACAGACAGACAAACAGATAGACACGTCAAACTTAAGACACCCCTCTTTTTGCGTCGGGGGTTAAAAATAAGAAATGTTATGCTTGTGGATTCGGTCATATGGAAAGAATGATAGATTAAGTATTAACAAAACAGATATACAATGCGTATGTGTAGTGATGTATATACCCGGGGAGATCTAGGTTGAATTCCACGATTATTCGCTCAAACCCGAGCGTGAGTCAACATTCTTCGAAACGGGCGTGTTTGTATGAAAACAGTGATGATTGTGGAGGATGCTAACCAGGTCTGCAAGCTTAAGAGATGGCCCGGTAAAGTTTTAAAAACCTCGTGGTTAACAATATATTATTAGACATTTAAAAAAAAAGGTCTGCAAGATTCGTGAGTTTGGCACTCAATACTATCCGCCTACCTCGTCAGGGATTTGGCGTGATGTTAGGTATGTATGAATACTGAGCATACATATTCAGCTCATAATATAACTTTAGTCTGTATATTTATTTTTTTAAGTGTAATATAAAATTGTGATAGGTATGATTGATCATTGTTTCGTACTTTCCATAACCCCCTTTTAGGACCCTTATCAAAACAGCCCTTGGAATTTCACATTTTTCCGATTACATTTAATCGTTATTGATTTTGACCCTTTTTGCGAGTTTATTTCTAAACTCTTCATGCCCGTATCCTCGAAGAGATAGAATTGCAATTAGGACACCCACAATTAGCCGATGACACAAACGGCTAGTTTTCGAAAGGCCAATCATTTTTAATTTGCGATTTATCGTAATAGCTGTTTAACATAAATTCGGTTTCGACTACTAAACTGAACTCATATTAAACTGCTGTTACGAAGACATAAATCATACATTACTTTCAAACAGCATATATGTATAAGTATATATAAGTGAGTTTCCACAGATATATACTTATACTTAATTGCCGTTTATATTATATGAGCAAGGTGCGCTTGAGAAAAAAATAGTATAGCTAGCACAAAAAATAATTTAAATTTTGTGTATAACTTAAGGCTAATATTTATAAAAATTCGCAATTTAGTAGTTAATTATTACTTTTAGTTAAGTTTTAGTCGCCTCTGTGTTCTAGCGGTCTGCCGTCGGACTTCGTTCCCCGGCTCGGACAACAAAAAATCGGAATATGTATATTATATTCAATTTTCAAATATAACGTTGCCCGGGATTGGATATGTGCCTAGTTGGTGATAGGTTGCTGGTAGTGCTTCTGCCTACTTATTCGGTAATATAGGCGTGACAATACTTTTTTTATTATATTTATAAAACGCTCACCTTCGGGAATTGTAAAAACTGAAAATGAAAAGTGATTGGCATTTCGAAAGAAAGCTGTAAATCCCACAATGGAAACCGGGCGCGTATCCAATACCAACATTGTATTTTTTGGTTCATTAAAAAAACTGCTAACCGCGGCTTTGCTCGCGTGGCAATTAATATGTTTCCTGAACTGAAATTGAATTAAAATCTGTATGAATAATTGGTCCTGTTTTATTGTATTGACTTTGGACTTTTATACAAACTTTCAACTCCTATTTCACCTCCTTAGGGGTCGAATTTCCAGAAATACCTACGTATTTACTTATATTTTATAAGTAGCCCATAAACAAAGTTTCATGTTTCTAACTTAAAAAATGACGGTCTTCCATACAAACCTTCAACCTTTACAAACTTTCACCCCCGTAGGAGTAGAATTTCAGAAATTCCGTTCTTAGTGGGTGTCTACTCAATAAAAGGACCCCGATCACTAAATTTCATGGCTTAAGCTTTAACAGTTTTTGTTCAGGACATGTTATTTTTTAAGTAATATTGCTTCAATCATAACCGAAATCTTGACGTATATTATACGGTTTTAATAACACGAGATCAAAGCCGACACATCTTGACTATTATCTGAACATGTATATTTGATGTATTTTAGCTTTATAGATACTTGATCGACATCATTTAATCAAAACGACTTATGTTTTTCTATTCCAAATTCCATACTTTACAGATTTCTTAACCCCTAATGGAAGAAGAGGCATATTAAAGTTTTACACGACTGTTTGTGTGTGTGTGTTTCTTTGTTTGTGGCGTCATAACTTTTGAACGAATGGACTGGTTTTGATGTTTTTTTTAAAAGCGCGTGATCAAGAATTCATATTCTTAACCACATTACATCAATTTTTGTCAAAAGTTTTTTTTGTAAAACTTTAGGATTATTAATAGATCACAGTTTATTAATTATCATGACTAGATGGGAAAAAATATTTAAATTGAAGAAATTGTTATATTAATCTTTTTTCTTTACATATATAATTCTTCTGCACTTATTTGGCATCTAACTCCTCCTTAACGGCTAGACCAACTTCGTTACCAGAGCAGATTCGTTTAATGTTGTATGTATGTATCTTTGGTATGGATAAGTACGTCTATTCTAAATGGAGCGCTAAATTTTTATTTTATTATATTCTATGTTCTTACTCGTATACCTCTATCTATGGAGTTTAGAGTAAAATGAAAACAATTAATTTGAAAACTAAAATTAAACAAGTCAATTATGAAAACTTGTGTTAATTATTGAGGAGGAGTGTCAATTTCTAACAATCTTTCGATTTACTTCTGGATGGTTTTAGAACATAAAAGAACCCAGGGTGGCGCTTCTGCTATCAGTATGTCACCAAATTAAGGCGGTATGAAGTTTACCGTCAACTAGTTATTTTATAAAAATTTATACGCAGTAAAAAATCAAATCTACATACACTTAAATTAAAAAGTACTTTCCCCTATTTCTCTCAACGTCACTATTAAATTTGGACTTGAAAGGACTAGCTCGGAAGTACGCTTGAACAAATGCAAAAAAAATCGGTTTTGATATGTCGAATTTATATTTATATTTATATATTATGATAACTGAATTCTTAGTCAATCAGTATCGTCATAATACAGGAGTTGAAAATTTAACCTTCTCTTTTTAATTCGATTAAAAATTAAAATTTTCTCAGCGCATTACTCGATCCAAGGAAGGAAAAGAGTTATCTTGATATCTTGGTTTGGATTATTGCAAATTGGGCAGGTTTCAGGTATTAGAGGTAGATAGATGAATCGACCACCGCTACGAACAGTATCAACACTACATACGAGTTTTGCAGATCATTATACAATTTAATTTTAACATTTTGAACATCTTCTTAGTAATACTTTAAAATTTATGTAACTGTTAATAAAACATGACCAAGAAATTTTTTGTTTTAGCCCCTTTACTCACAATGATGTCTTATAATAATTATACCCCTTTTAATACTTAGGTTATTCTGAAGGTTTCTCGATTCTGATAAATAAGACTAGATAAGACGTTGGTGATTTATTTATTTCTTTTCAAGGTATATACTCTCATTATTGACATAGTTTTTCATTTGTTGGAACCATTGTGTGAAACCGTGGGTCCAGCCTTCAGAGCGTTGCCCACAGCTTTTTACACTTAGGGTCCTTAAAGGATACGTGGAGGTCGGTATCCCTTTATATTTACAACCGGTTGAAGACTAGAAATAATTTTATGAAGATAAGCCTAAAGAACTGTATTTGTTTAAGATATAATTCCATGCCCATATCTTTGGAAAAGTAGGCAGAGTCACTACTACTACTACTACTACTACTACTACTAGAAAAAATACTAGTTTGTTTATATTATGTAAATGAGGTTTGACAGTTCAATAGGTAGAGTTTGACTCTACCTATTGAACTGTCAAACCTTTTTTTGATTGTTGGTTATCTGGATAAAAAGCAGTTTTGTTTCTTATTATCTGTATCCCACGAAATTGAAAAAAAAAATAAACGACAGTTTTGAATATTAAAAAGTAATGTTTTCCTAAAGAATTTCATTTTCAACTTGTGTTAATTTTTTTTTAATTTTATTTATTGTAATTAGCCAGTTCCCGAAACCCATGTTATACATCGACATTTTGTGAATTCGGTTCCTAATGTCCGTTGAGGTAGTCGAAATTACGAACTAACTCTCAACACGGCCTTACGCGTCTGACCGTTATCTTACTAGTATCTTGTTAAAGAAAAGTTGGTCTACGTTATATTAAGGAGAGATAGAGATTAGAGAGAGACATACAGTGACATCTTCTTCTACTGTTAGTTGGACGTAACAAAATCTCTTCTTTTACAGCACAACTAAATCTTTTACGGGAATATGGAGGAGGAGAAATGCAGACAGTGTCAGTGATGATATCCAGACATGAACGATATGTGTTACAGGTAATTTTTATGATTTTGTTTGTTTCGGTCACCATGTGTGTTTTTGTCACCATTACCCATAAACTGGGAGAAAATGCTTTTTCTACAAAGGCTTGTACATTTATTTTAGTTCAATAAATAAATATCTTGGAGTAAATTCACACCATTCAATTGACTATATTGACGGTGAATATTAAATCTCCTGCATAAGTTACATTACCGGGTAAGTACCTTATCTTTTAGATTAGAAAACGATGATGGCGAACACTGATGCCATGGTGAAAAGAGATAAGGCAGGGACACCAATAGCAATAGTACCTAGGAATATTCAGCAACAAGTGGGTGAGAAGGTCCCGTCCCTTCGATGAAAAGAAATTTGCGTTTATTTAGATTTTGCCTAGTCGATTTATTTTCTTATTTCATGCTTTTTCTTACAGCTATCATCATCTAAAGGCGGTGCAGTTGCCGTAGCTGTGCGGGGAGAGGCGCCGCGACTCGTACGTATGCGGTTACGGACACGGTCGCGGCGGAGACTTATTGCCAACTGGGATCCGAGGTATCTTTGTTTGATTTTCTCGTAGTTATAATAATGCATAGGTAATTCTATAATAGCGGAGTACAGGAAGATTCGTACCATAACTTGTGGTGAGCACTTGCTCACCCACAAAGTCCGGTAAATTTGTAAAAAATGTTTGTTTTTCGAAACCCCACTTAAGTAGCCCTAGCACCGTAACTCCCCACCTTATTTCAATCATATTTGAAATTTAAAATTCTATTGAGAGTATCTATGCAGCCACCAAATTTCATGAAGATCGGATCAAAGCTACTCAAGTTTCAGTCGAACAGACATACAAACATACTACTGCGACTCCATCTGAATACATAGATCTTCAGTAGCTTAGAAATTTCGTCGAATAGTAGAATTAGAAAATTAAAACTACACATTTTATATTCCTTTTGTTTTTGTTGCCTGACCCGGATTCGAAAAGATATATCCGATGCCGGACGGATATACTTACCACAGAGACGATGTGTGTTTACAAAAAAAACTTTGTCAGAAGTTTCTATAACTTTGGATATAGTTGTATTTCACAGGAATTGCCAAAGTGCAGATAAATCTGTAGAGACAATAACGTATTCCTAATATTTACCTAGGGTAAAATTAGAAAAAAGAAAGTGCTTTTTCCGTTTTCACGCCAAAATTGCTGAACTGGTTTTGATGTTTACAAATCAAACTTTAGAGAAGAACATTCTTTTTACATTTCATCTCAAAATTTAAACGGGTAGTGTTGGAGAGCTAAATAATAAATAACTAGAATACGCGGATGAAACTGCGGGTAACAGCTAGTTTTCTGAATAAAGTACAGCTATAGTTCATGGAGTTTATCAGTTATGGAATGCTACTCACACTTTGCTGGATAGTTGACTTCCAAAAGTAATTAAGTCTGTCAACCCTCGACATTTTGGAGTCATCATCATGATTCAGTCCTCCCATGTGTCACGTTTGAGATCAAAGTTTGAATTAAGTAAGGTCTTTATGGCTAAGGAAGCGTATCTTTGTCCTAAATACCGAAGTATCGGGTAGATAAGTTATTGTTCCAACTTAGACAAACGTTTAGCAACATCACTTAATTACTTTTTTAGCATTAATCTTAATAAAACAGTAGGAAAAGAATAATATCATTGTAACTTAGTTAAAAAATTTAAACGTCGCTTTTTATTTTACTTTTATTCTCCTTTTATTTTTTACTAGCAGTTCCAAGCAGCTTCACCTGTGTAACTTGGCTTCTACTACACCGATTTTGATGAAACAAAGCCTATGTCACCCAGGTATAATGTAGCATTCTAAAAGTGAAAGAATTTTTTAAATAGGTAGGTTCAGTATTTTTGGAGCCTATTCATTTCAAAGAAACAAATAATCAAATCTTTCGTCTTTTTAATATTAGTATAGATTAAGTTATGCAAACCCTATTTAGAAACCAATGTTGTAATTTTATCTCTAAACAATTTATAACAAACAAAACAATTTTATTTCTCATAAATCATAAACACGTTACTAGTGACCCGTCTATATAATGCTAAGGCTGGATTTCACCGCCGAATTTAAACGAGGATCGGATGCAAAAAGTCAACTGTCAGCCTTTACTGACAAAAGTAATTTTGTTTATTGTTACCAATTGCAAATACTCTAAACTGTGTTAAATTTTAAGTACTTAGATACTCAGAAAATAAGAATGTAATCAATTTTATTTTTAAGTGCTTAAGAACGGAAACGTAACTGAATTTAATTTAACTAAACTCCATTTACAAAGATTTTCAATATGATCGGTGAAGTAAAGTTTAAGTTACTACCGGATGATAGTCGACATTTCACTGCGAAGAGTTGAGTTTCAAATTACCTGATTCAGCAAACTTAGATATAAATACATACATCTTCACACCAAGTCCCTTACGGGGTCGACAGAGGGTCTCGAGTGCAAACTTCACTATCCTGAAAAACTTGATTGGCGTCCTTCATATTCATTACACTTTTTATACAAACACGCCGGTTTCGGAGAGTCCTGACACCACCCTCGGATAATATCCAAGCGATCTGATCGTGGAATGTCAACCTTGGTCTTCCCAGGTACCATATCCACCTTCTGTTCTTTGTGGATCATTTACCTGTCATTGTTTCCACGTGACCGAACCAGCGGAGCAGGTTCTTTCTCACTTTAACATTAACACTTTCTTTTAATCTTACTCTTTCTCGAATCTCACTATTGCTTATGTGGTCAGCGAGCGTTACACCACAGATTTTCTATTGCACTCTCATTTCGACCGCATTTATTTTACTTTTGTGCTTTTCCTGAAATATTCAACCTTCGCTTCATTCCGACAACTTTGGAATACGCACAGAATTATGCAAAGCGAGTCTAGCATTTTAACTCAAAACCTCGC